>OVBJ01002866.1:0-14968 GCA_900406535.1 Noccaea bulbosa
AGAGCTCGGGAGGAGGTGGTCCGATCACACAACACGAAAGCCATTGAAAACCAATTGAATATTGCGGGTTGTATGGATGGATGAAACGCAAGAGGTATCAGAAACAATAACAAACAATTTTTATAGGTATGCTATTAGGGTTTTTTTAAGCCGACAATAATTTGGCTAGGCCCGAAAATTTAAAATCAATAAAATTATGGGTTTTTAAAGAGTTGATAAATATGGAAGGTGTAAATTTTGGAAATATAAAATATCATTGATTTATTTTTTAGGGATTCGTTTTTTTAAAAAAAATTGAAAATCAAAATCAGTTATTAAAAAAAATATTATCAAGATTTTCATTAAGGGTATGTGGGTAATCATCCAGCTGAGAGCGAACGTAGTGCTTTTTCACTTGGCAAATATATATATGATGATATGTCTCTTCTTTATCCAATTCGCAAACACGCATATATAATAACAAATAGAACTCTCTCTCTATATAGATTATGAAGTGGTGAGCTTTTTCATGGTTTGTTTATTACATGAGGGAATAAACACCAAAGCTAACTAAGAAACCGAACAAAGCTCCTGCAATGACTTCAACTTCAGTATGTCCTATTGATTCTTTCAATGGAGGAGACACTTCCTCACTGATGATCTCGTCTGATTGCAAAGCCTTTGGTGGATTCACTTGGTTGCCCTTTAAACTCATCTTTTCAACTCTCCCAGGATAATTAGCGGTTAGTTTGTTCAACACTTTGGCATGTTTTCCAACTTCTCTTCTCACCCCCTGGAATGGTTCAACAATCCATGGAATTTATACGTCTACTCATAAATAATGCAAAATAGGTTTCACTACACAAAGATCAAACTGATGCTAAGAGGTATTCTGAGACTTCAATTCAAAAGCCTGTCTAAGCTTTTCTCTCTACAGACCATTTATCTGATGCCCTCTAGATCCTACTTGGTACACAAGAGAAAGCAAGTTCAAATTTTTGGCAACAAGGGGCAAATTACCTGGGCATCATACATGATAAGGGCAGCATAAACCACAGTCAGACCAAAAATGGAGTCAGCAAATCCCCTGGAGCCAAAAACCATATTCAGGAAATTGCATAATGTGAACAAATCTGTGGGGAATTCAGAAGAGAAAGGTCCAAGCAAAGGCACCTTTCAAAAGCAATTGCAGTTGCTGCAGCCACAACAGACTAATGATAATTTCTCAAGAATCACCCAAAATGTCAGGGAAGTAGACAAACACAAATTTACCAGAGGAAAAGAGAAAGAAAGAGAAGCTTACAGATGAATGCGTTGAAGGGAAACCTCCAGCTTGAAAAGCAGCTCTAAAGTCCAGCTTTTTCCCATAAAAAACCACAGAAGTGAAAGGCTTTGAGAGCTGCCCAATCGCCCCGGAAACCCCAGCAGCTATGAGTACCTTCGCGCAAGTGAAATCAAAAGCCTCGGTGAAATGAAGTCCGATGGCCGCAGAAAAAATGGAAGGAAAGAAGAGAGAAAAGGCGAAACCTTGTTGTGAATGACTTCGCCAATATCTTGTAATCCAACATTGAGAACGCAGGAGGTGATACGAGGTGGCTTCTTTGAGGACCTTGGAAGATTGAGATTGGGGTTGGAGATAGATAGATAGAGAGCATTGGCGTTGTGAGACACAGAACACTGTTTCAACATCTCTGTGCAAAGGAAGGAAGGAACTTGAAGGGTTTATTTGAGTCGATGATGATAAGAAAGGGGGGGGCAACTAAAAATTTGGAATTGGAACCAATGGTTCTGTTGTCTCGACAAGAGCGTTGTCTCTTCGGACATTTCATAAAGAATCATTCGGACAGCTTTTGTGAATCTCATCTCAATTACCATACATAAAAGCTGCTTTCACAAGAAATCCTATGAGTAAATATCAAATCTGATGCTAATTCAAAAAGTAGTGATTTGGTTAGAAGTAAGATTTCCTAAAAGGTTTTTTTTTTTTGGTGAAACTTACGGATACTTTTTACTTCATAGTTAAAATATGAAGAAACAACTCACACTTTAAAGTTTAAACATGAAATTTGTAGGATTCTTGAATTAGTTGTATGGTTCATATGCTCCTCTCAATTTCTGTTCAAGGTCCCACTTCTCTGTCGATTCAAGCTTCAGTCATTAAGGGCATCCGCAACGCGGACATAACATTAAATATCAACTCATTTTGAGGTAAAAACAAAAAAGTAGTCAAGTCATATGTTCCTCCTCTTTATAAATCACAATCTGTATTCGTCAAAATTAAAGAATATGAACACAAAAAAAAAAAAAACATATAAGAATTTTCAGGTCGGAGTAACAAATGGTCTAAAAGTACTCGAAATCTACATAAGCCGTATCATCGGTTGGACCAGCAGCACAAGTGACCTGAGAAGGCTCAGGCTTAATCGAGTTACAATGATCAGCAACTCCTGCATGGCCCTTGGACTTCCCTCTGGACGAAACGTACGGTCCCAAGTCAACAGGGTCAGGAATGTGAGGCGGGGAAGCGCTACGCACCAGAGCCCAATTCACTCCTTCAAAGAAAGAGTGTTGCTTTATCTCCGTGGCTCCACGCGTGTAAGCGATCCTTCTGTGAGGATCCTTCACTAGAAGCCCACGTATGAGATCACGCGCCGCTGAGCTCACATGCGGGCTATCAGGAAACTTGAGAGGCTGACCAACCACGTTGTGCAGCGTGGCTCTGTTTCCTTGACCTTTAAACGGTGTTGTCCCATGGAGAAGCTCGTAAAGGAAGATCCCAAACGTCCACCAGTCCACAGCGCTTCCATGTCCCTCTCCACGTATGATTTCTGGGGCTAAGTACTCGTGCGTCCCTACAAAGGACATTGACCTCACATCTGTTGGCTCTGCCATGAGCTCTGGCATGGAGAGGCCGCCGAGCCCTGAGTCGGACTTGGCTTTTCTGGTTTTCTTGGAAGGGAGGAGACGGGGGAGGAAGGCTGAGGGATGCATGCAGCCGTTGACTGCGAACTCCTCGTTGAGGATAGCTCCTCCTCCGCTGCAGACAGAGGAGGACTTGACGAGCGTCGGATTAAAGGAGCAACGGAGAGAAAGGTCAAAGTCAGAAAGCATTATATGGCCTTCGTCTCGAACCAGGATGTTCTCTGGCTTCAAGTCTCTGTACACAATCCCAAGCATGTGTAGATACTCCAACGCTAACAACACTTCGGAAGCGTAGAACCTGACAAAACAAGACTCATCAGAGAAAGATATGATAAGTAGACTCCAACTCTAAAAGTCCAAATGGATGGAATGCTTTTTTTGTCTCACCTCGCAGCCTCTTCTGTGAAACGCCTGTGGGGTTGTTTTTGTCTGAGAGAATGTAGATTTCCACCGCTGCAAAACTCCATGACCAAACAATAGAATTTCTCAGTCTCAAAGTAGGAGTAAAGCGTCGGCAAGAAGGGATGATCAAGGAGAGATAAGATCTCTCTTTCAGTCTGAGCTCTCAGCAACTTGTTTCTGCTGGCCAACGATGCCTTATCCATCACTTTCATCGCGAAAACCGCATTTGTCCCTCGCAGGTCCGCGAGATAGACGCTGCCTATGTCTCCGTATCCTAGACGTTTCAGAAGCCTGAAGTTGTCAAGACCTATTTGAGGGCCTCTTGAAGCAATTGAGTTAATGGCGTCCCATCTCACATCCCCTCCTGTGTGAGGCTTGAAAGGCGTAGCTGATGGACTATCACCGTAGCTAGATTCCGAGTTATGCCTAGGAGCTCTCTTGTTGTCTGGAGACTTTGGCCTGTTGTGGTGATGAGTTCTGGTGTTTGGCGATTGTATTTCAGGTGTGGTTAAAGGAACAATCTTCTTGGGATCGTAATGAAGATTTTTAGGAGCGTTCCTTCTCATGGCTAAGCTATCGCCGTCGCTAGAATAGGTGTTGTCGTTGGCTCCTCTAGTAGCGGAGGGAGGAGGTTCAGGAGACTTTGGCGGTTGATTTCTGACGAGAGGATCCATCTTCTTGGGATCGAAGTGAGGGTTTCTTGGAACATTGTCTCCTAGTTTAAGCGAAAATGAAGTGCCTTGTATGTTGTTTGGGAGAGGAGACTTCGGTTTTACGACTGGGTCTATCTCCTTGGAGGTGTTCTTCTTGGAAGCCAAGTCCATCTTCGGTATGTCTCCAGGTTGATGAAATGATTCTTCGGTTATAACGGTAGCTCACCTGCAACATTCACCATGATGAGACGCTTGTTCAAAAGACACACAAAAACGCGGTTGAAATCTCCTGTACCTGAGAAGATGATCACGCTTCTTTGATGATTTAAAAGACAACTTGAAAGAGAGATCAAACCTTGTCAAGCTGAAGAAACCTGTCACCAGAAAGAAACACACAAAAGGGAGAGAATACAATGCAATGCGTCAGAGACACGGATATAATCAAGAA
Source organism: Noccaea bulbosa (assembly GCA_900406535.1). Taxonomy (NCBI): domain Eukaryota; kingdom Viridiplantae; phylum Streptophyta; class Magnoliopsida; order Brassicales; family Brassicaceae; genus Noccaea; species Noccaea bulbosa. The sequence goes on from OVBJ01002866.1 coordinate 4,405, forward strand.
TGCTGATACAATACAATGTTTGCGGAAAAAATCAAGAATGCGGACCAATTTTAAATGGCACATGACATGAGAGTAGTTTCCCAGAATACGAATCTCAAACTCTAAAAAAGAATCCAGTTAATATGTTTCCAAGATTCAAATCCAAGAATGGGACTTAAAAATTGGCTTGTCTTTGTAAACGTGTTTAATCTCCTTAATAAGTATCCAAACCTGGAAAAAGCAGAGAGAGAATTTCGAAAGAGGGAGACATGAGGAGATGCAAAAGAGATGGAGCGAGCGAAAGGTTCTTAGCCTCTCATCCCTCTACGCATACATTGCCGCTTATTCCTCTCTCTCTCTCTTTTTTCTAAATTAACCATTTTTCTTTTTTTTACCTAAATTGGTTCATTGACAGAGACATATGTCAACAACAAAGGCAGACACTGTTTAAATTCAGAAACTTGTCCAATAGTAGCTCACCTGGTCATCAAACATTCTCCTCTCTCTCTCTGACCAAAGGAGAAAGTGATAGTCTTCTTCTCGAGGGCGTCCAGGTAGTGGTTCGCACCGTTGCAATGTTTCTCGAAAATGAAGCTTTTTTATCCATGAGACCGGATAAGAAGTCAAAGGAGCTCCCAAGTAATTGCCTTTCTCCTCCGATTCCATTGGCGAACGAACAACAGCAAATCCCAGAAACACGGGAGAGGAAGAGACGACGGGAGAATTTAGAATTAGGAACATTTCGTATTAGGCTTTTTAACGGTTCATGGGCTATTTCGAAAAGCCCATTATAGCTCGATTCACCATAAGCCCATTATAAATATGCAAGTATGTAATGTAGTTATGTACATTCAGATTCTACTTTGACTTAATTTATCTTCTTCTTTTTTTAGGTACTACAGTAATTTCTTATTTCTGAGATTTTTATCTTGTAAACTAAAAAAATCTTGTTAATATTATTATTATTATCAATCTACAATGAAGATATTACCTTCTATGTACTTGTAGGCAAAATTACGTTGACATTAAGAGAAGTAACTAGAAAACAGAGTGAAGAATAAAGAAAGTAACTGATAAAGTGGAGCGTTTTCCAAATGAGATGATGATAAGAAGAAGGAAGGGAAATATGAGTTGTGTTTGTGAACAGGTCAAAGAGATAAATACAAAGAAGAATCAATTATAAGATAGATGATCCGTAATTTAAGCAAATGGCGGGGCATGGATGATGTCATGATTTCTCTAACACATATATCTCCCCTTTCCTTGTACGATACGTGTGAGTATGAGTATACCCTCTTAATTAACAAATGTATGACATTATGAGTATAGAATATGGTCATCCTTCTTCCGACGTGTGTCCACAGCCCACACACATATAAATCTAAAATGCGGCCCCTCTAGAAACGACTCAAATTTTAATTAGTCTAGCAAAAATATATGATAACCAAGTTGGTATTTTTCATGATATACGAATGCTAGAAACTGTTTCTTTTGCCTTCTTCGTTAGAAACTTCAAACTTGTTTTGTACAACTTGTATAGTGATAGGTTGATGTGGTTATACGTGTATTTTAGCAGCTATTCCGAAGGAGTGCGAGTAAAAATATGTTATGGTCGATACCCGTGATATTCAACCCATTTATATATGTTCAACAGAAAGAAAAGAAAAGAAAAAGAAAAAAAAAAAAAAAAATCTGAACCCCGATCTAGCTAGTTTCAGATTAAGTTNTCTGAACCCCGATCTAGCTAGTTTCAGATTAAGTTCACCATGAAGGCAGAACCGTGCAATTTTCTTCTACTTTCGGGTGGACCATTTCGTGATTCGCGGATCAAATCAATCAATGACTAAATAAAGATCATCTTATCAAACATGATCGAGTTCAATACGAACCACATCGAAACCCTTTGGCCCGTTGGCAACATCACTATGTGTGAGTTGTTTGACATACCCTTGGGACCAAACAATTATGAGGCGTTTGGTAACAACAAGGATTTTTAGACTTTTAGTTGAGTTTATTCTTAAGTAATATAAGAAATTCGGTTTACATATCATATTTCAACCGCGCTCACTGACCTTTACCTATTCCACGTGAAACAAAAAAACAAAAAGGCAGAATCGATACTCTACACTCCAGCGACAATACAAAGTGAAGAAATCCATCGCCTGTTCATTTTTCACGTTGAACATAATAAATATCCGGAATTAATGGTTAATAATGACTACCGAACTAAAGAAATATTGTCATGTGGCTACTTGCTTTCAACTATTAAGGTAACTCGTTTTTTTTTTTTTTTGTATACTTGCGGCAGAGGATCAAAACCGGCCTTTGCTTTTATCTTATACAATCTTCTGATCAATGCATTTGGCCTTCTTATAACAATAACTATAAGAAGAGACGGTTTGAATCTACAGTACTTCCTTTTGAGATAGCATATATATATACAGTTTTGTTGTGGATGGTGCATGTCGTCTGAGCTTGGTTGGATTTACCGAAACCGTAATGCTTAAATCGACGATCGCTTTGACCATAACTAAGAAACCGCGTTCTTGCTAGTGCTAGCTACATTTCAGTTTATTTATATCACCGGAAAAGACCCGTGATTTCTAAACCTTTTTTTGTTGTTGGAAAAAAAAAATTCAAAAATTAAACAAAATTTCAACCAGCATATAGCCTACTTTAGTAATCAAGCCTGTCGAGTTATATATATTGAATTATTGATAATGACAAATGAAAAAAGGAAAATAGTTGAACGCCGCCACACAGTATAGTCTAGGCTGCAAAAACCTATCGAACATTGCTGTTTGAATTTTTATGTTTTGTTGACATCCATTGATGTTAATTAATTTGAATCAAAGCGCATAGATTGGTAATAAAATATGTGGGTGGTGCTGAAAACAAAATGGTAAACAAATAGGGGTTGGGTGGGCCATTCTACTTGCTATACCTTTTTCTTCTTGTTGTTGTTTTATGGATTAGGATAATGTAAGTAGCAGTGTAAGGCCGTGCATGAAGTCCTTAGGGTTGTTATAATTTTCTTTTTGTCGTCACGTAAAGGTTGTTATAATTGTATAAGTATTGGGTGCAAAGTGCAAACTGCCAGTTTGAAATAATCTCCCTTCCTCCACTGTCTTTGTCGTTCGTTACATATTTTCCGAGCAGTTAGGATTTTCTTCTATCTATATAGAGACTATAGTTTTATTACTTTATAATTTCAATTAAGAAATTCTGTGATATCAATGGATAGTGAATCACATAGCATAAAGATTTAACTTTTTTTAATATATACACACATGCACACGAAGTGATGGGAGATCATGAGGTTAATCGGTTACACAATTAGATATAATAATTAAGATTTAACTGTTTGTGTAATAAATACACACATGCACACGAAGTGATGGGAGATGAGGTTAATCGGTTACACAATTAGATTTCATAATTCTTATAAAGTTATCTTATAGTTTTATGATTTATGAAATTTTAAATGAAAAAATAATTAGTTCAAAATGGACAAGAGTACTCAAGAGACAGTGTAGCTTGCGTTGGAGTTCAACGCATCACAGTGTGCACGCATCTCTCTCAATTCGGATAATCCTTTCTCGTGTTTTATTTGTTTTTTTGTCTCTCTATCATCTTCTAATGCAGTGTTTTAAAAATAAAAAAATCGAACCGAGGATAATTAAATCTAAGAAATTCCAGAAGGAGCAACAGACAGCCAATGATAATATAACAGCTGTATTTCTTCCTCCTACCTTCGTGATTTGGAGACTCTGCTCCTCTTCTCCTCACGTCTCTCCATCCATACGCCTACGCGGCTACGCGCCCAATCATAGCAGATGATATTTTTTTCTTTAATTTTGCTGTTACTGTTACCCTTACGTTATGTAATTTTAAATCTATTCACCTTCTATCGAGAAGGAAAAACTAAGAATTACCATTGTATAAATGTCATTTCAACTTTGAATAGTAACTTGCAATATCAGAGGATTCGTCAAACAATTGTCATAAAATAAGTGAGAAACTGTAGACAAATTAGCGGTTTACCCTCATTATACCTGTCATTGTTGACCAGCTAAATTTTCAATGTTTTATTTTCGTTATTTTCCGTTGAATTGGAGACATTAAAAGGCCAAAGAAAAAAAAGGAAACCGATGATTAGTGAAATTAGCCTAGATGATTTGTTCTCTTACAATGTACTCCTATGTACTATGTACTATATGTACTGAATATCTGTATTCTAGCATTGATGAATCAAAATTTAAGGTGTACAATAATGATTTAAAGGTTGTTTTGGGTCAATATTATTCCCCGTTACTAAAGTTCAAAAAAAAAAAAAAAAAAAAATATTATTCCCCGTTTAGGGCCTTGAAAACTACTACTAGAATTATAAAATCGTGAATTGATTTGGAAAAAGTAAAAATTTCAGAAACTAACTAATAAATAATACTAGCTGTGTAATCATAATGAATTTTTGAAGGCACACAAAAATAGTTATAATCAAATTTTGGTATCTCCTAATTTTTAGGAAAACTTCTTTTATAAAATCCTGAATTGATTTGAAAAGGAAATTTCAGAAACTAATAGTCCGAGGCCTTAATTATGATTAAAAAAAAGAAGAGAGAGAGAGAGAGAGGCTTCTCATCAATGGATGATATAAATACTCTGTTTTAGAAAATAGAAACCAAAAGGGGCAAAAAAAAATAAGCAGAGGACGAAAAATGATGAGAAATAGAGCGCTCTTGTTGTGTCTCCTCACGATGCTCCTAATCACCGCCGCAGATTCAACGAAAGAGACGATGGTGCGGCTCGAAATGGCTCACCGTGACACACTCTCGCCGACGGATTTCCGCCGCATTGAGGACATTATCGGCGAGGACAAGAAGCGCCATACCATGATTTCTAGGAAACGGAAAGCCAAGGGAGGATTCAAAATGCCGCTGGGATCGGGCGTCGACTACGGAGCGGCGCAGTATTTCACGGAGGTTAGCGTCGGAACGCCGGCGAAGAAGTTCAGGGTGGTGGTGGACACGGGGAGCGAGCTGACTTGGGTGAACTGCAGGTTCCACGGGAAAGGAAAAGAGAAGGTTGAGAATCGGAGCGTGTTCAGAGCAGAGGAATCGTCGAGTTTCAGAAAAGTCGGATGCTTGACTCAGACCTGTAAAGTCGATTTGATGAATCTCTTCTCACTCTCCTCTTGCCCAACGCCTTCAACGCCTTGCTCCTACGATTACAGGTACTGAGATTGGTTGCATTTCTTAATCCAGACTCGGTTTTTCAATTGGTCCAAGAGTCTAATAAAGGAACTGATTAAGGATAACAATTTAGAGCAAGTGTTACTGATATGGTGAAATTTACAGACATTTGGTTATGGACAAGAGTTTACCGTTTAAGGAAAAAGTTTGGTGGCAATGAATAAGAGAGAAGAGGGGCCTCTCTCTCTCTCTCTCTCTCTCTCTCTCTCTCTTGTCACCATATCAATGTCTCTTTTGCTGACTATTTAAGGGTGCCATAGATTAGATGCAAGTGTATATAAGAGAGGGTGAAATTTAATGTGATTTGAGCTACAATTCATCACTATACATAAATGTCACTTATTGTGACTTGTGTGTTAGGTTTGCCGATTTGGTCATACGTAAATATTCCCACCTCTCTCTTGATTATATAAATTTAAACCTAATGACGACAATTCTTAATCTAACAGATACGCGGACGGGTCAACAGCACAAGGCGTATTCGCAAAGGAGACATTCACGGTTAGTCTAACCAACGGTCGCAAACGGAGACTCCGTAACCTCATCGGCTGCAGCAACTCCTTCAGTGGTACTAGCTTCCGTGGAGCAGATGGAGTGCTTGGTCTAGCCTTTAGCGACTACTCCTTCACTTCCAAAGCCACTGATCTCTTCGGTGGCAAGTTCTCCTACTGCCTCGTTGACCATCTCTCCCACAAAAACGTCTCCAACTATCTCATCTTCGGCTCTTCCCCTTCCTCGACTAAAACCGCAGCCGCCGCACGTACCGCCCCGCTTAATCTCAACCTCATCCCTCCCTTCTACGCCATCGACATCGTTGGGATCTCTCTCGGAGACCAGATGCTCGACATCCCTGCGCAAGTATGGGACGGGACAGCCGGTGGTGGGACGATCTTGGACTCGGGAACCAGCCTCACGTTCTTGGCTGATGCTGCGTACCAGATTGTGGTTCAAGGGCTCGAGAGGTCCCTTGTTGGGTTTAAAAGAGTGAAACCGGAAGGAGTACCGATAGAGTATTGTTTTAATCTGACGTCAGGGTTCAACGAGAGCAAGCTACCGCAGCTGACGTTTCATTTCAAGGGCGGTGCGCGCTTCGAGCCGCACCGTAAAAGCTACCTAGTAGATACAGCTCCGGGAGTCAAGTGTTTAGGGTTTGTGTCGGCGGGGACGCCGGCGACTAATGTGGTTGGGAACATAATGCAGCAGAATTATTTGTGGCAGTTTGATACTGTGGCCTCAACTTTGTCTTTTGCTCCTTCTACCTGCATTTAGATTTTCTCTTTGTGTTTTATTTACTTGATTAATTGTTATTGGAAATTATATTGTTTGTTAGTGACTTGAATAAACATGTTTGTTATCAAAAATTGCAATACATTGATACATTGCACTTGTTAGTAACAAGCATCTCTCTGTTCATCAGCCTATAAAAATTCGTTCGCTACACTACCTTTTCTTAGATTAAGTCATTATAGGGCCTATAGCTTATTTACGCCGCTAAATGGGCTGTAGAGAAAGCAGATAGAATATGTTTAATTGTTAAGAAGATTGGGCCCAGAAGCTATGTCTTATCCGTATGATAACAAACAAGGCGCTGCTTTCTATTTTACGTGTTGAAAAAAGTGGGAATCTGATGCATCGCTGTTTCAGCACATGTGCTCTATTCTCAAAGCATATTTGATCCCTTTTTTTTTTGCCTTTCTCTCACTTACGGAACATAAACAAAACTTGTAGAGTACTCTGTTTGATACCTAAATTTTGCATCCTGAATTAACTGATTACAGAAGACATATTCTACGACAATTTCGGAAAAAACTACTAATGGAAAATATATAACTCATATCCATGATGATATGTATGTAAAAAGATAATGAAAGGAGGAGCGTTGTTGTTGGAACTCGGAACAAAAATAAGTTAAATTTGGGGAAACACATAACAAGACCCAGTGACCAATCACATCATGGCACCCAGCCACCCACTATACAATGATCCAATCATTATTGGTGACAGAGAAGCATCACATGGTACATCATCATCATGCTATTTGCTTCTACGAAAATCAATCACCACTTATACTCTTCTTTCGATACAAATTCAAAACATTCAAGTAATCATGAATATAATAACATTGGACTTAGACGACAATATATGAAAACTAAGAGGATATTCAATTTTTCCCATGCACCTCTTTATCGCAATACAAGATGAGTTAAAAGTAAAGCTCAATAAAAACAAATTACTATATCAATTTGTCACACCACACACATACATCAAAAACTCTTATACATGTGATACTTAAAAAAAACTCTCACAAAAGGAACAAGGAAAAAACACAAATTAAACCAGCTAGCTGGTTTATCTTACAATTGAAAGCCACACATTTCTCCTACACCTACATTTGTTGTACACAAACCACCCGAAAGTTAATTAAAAAAACACTTTCAATTAAGTAAAGAAATAGGGTTTCTGATTTTTAACAAGTTAGGGATTGGTAGTGGTGAGGAGAGTGCAAGGGAGGTGACGGTAACAAGTGAGCAAGTGGTCATTGGTTAGACCAGCGGCTTGCATGAAGGAGTGAACCACAGTGGGACCCACGAACCGGAACCCTCGACGGACCATGTCTTTGCTTATGCACTCCGACTTGGATGTCTTGACCGGAATCTTGTGGCCTAGCTTGTAGTTCGTGGAGATGGGCTTGTGGTTCACAAAACCCCAAATGTATTTCTCTAGCGACCCGAAGTCTTTCTTGATCTCTACAATCTTTTTAGCGTTCTCCACAACGCCTCTCACTTTGCTCATCTCTATCTTGTGTTCGATGGTTATTGCATTCATCTCTTTCTCCGTGAGTTTGGCAACCGCTTCCGCTTCAAACTCCATAAACGCATTCCTGAAATCATGGCGTTTCCTCAAGGTTGATGTCCAGTCGGAGCCTACTTGTGCACCGCTGAGGATCAGCAGTTCAAATAACGTCCTGCAAATTAAGATGATTACAGTAGTTTATTATTTGACCAACATGATCATAAAAAATATCTAAAATATTACAAAAGTAAGTTTTAGTTCCAAATATGCCACTAATTTAGAAAGTATTTAAAATATCACCAATTTTAGGTTAAAGAAGTGTTTCTTAAAGTTTGGTAGGTTACTTAAACATTTTAGGATCTTTTCTACTTTCTTAGAATTTTTATAATCCGAAATTTTGTGGTGTTGTAAATTTAGGATTCCGGTGGTAATTCTGAAAAATCTATGTGATACGTTTTTAGAATTGCTTAAAAACAATAGAGAAGTATTATGTCACGCACTTGTCATCATGGACAGGGACTCCCCATTCTTCATCATGGTAGGCAACGTAAACAGGATCTGAGAAAATGACATAAAGAACAAATCAGATGTTGAAAGAGACTAATTAACAAACATATTGCAATTGGAAAGAAAAAGAAAAAAAGGAAAAGAGTATATACCAGAAGTAGGGGTGAGGAAGCTGCATCTCTGAGGATAAGGTTGAGGGTGAATAAGAGGAACCACTTTGGAGTTGCTGTAATTATTTAGGGTCGATTTGGATCTTCCATAATGAGCAATCTTCAGTTTCCTCAGGGCTTGTTGTGCAGCCACTTGCTCCCTCCTCACGGCGGCTATACTCCCTGGAGCTTCCGTTATGAGCCAAGAGGAATAGCTCTCTCCTTCTTTAAAACTCTTTGATTTCTTGCGCTCCAAGCTTCCTCTCACTTTGGCTGCGACATCATTGCTCATCAAACCGTCCCGTTTTAGGGACTCAGAATGGTCCATAGGGTGGTTGCAACTACTTGACTGCAACATCCCCCTTTTAGTCAAACCCATTGTCTCCGTTCTGCTCATTTTTCTATATTACTCTTAAGTTATAAGGTGATAGATGATAAGAAACTCTAGTAGGAGAGAGAGAGAGAGAGAGAGAGAGAGAAGAGTTGAGATGATGATGATGCTGATGAAATGGAGAAGGGAAGTGATTTGTGTATGAGGTATATATATATTACAAGTCACAATTGTGAGAGATAGAGAAGTTGAAAAAGTGGTTGTAAGTAAGAGTAATAATATACAATCTTACCAAGTGAACATTATTCTAAAACTAAAACCGTGTGGATATTTGTAATGATCAAGCAACAACAAAAAGAGGGAATATAGAAAAGAGGTAGAGGCAGAGCATGTGCAGGATTGAGGCCAATGATGCCATCAAATCACCTCCCATGTGATCTTTAAGTCTTCCCCTAACTATTTCTGCTTACTTTTCTTTTCGTACTTCAATATTCCTTCCTGTATTATTTTCGGCTCCTGTCCTTTACTCATGATTTTTTTTGTCACACGCGTTAAATTTATATATAGCGTTAATTAATCTTCATGTACATTTTTTCTTAGGTTAGCATAGGGTCTCTAATCGTTAATGTTTCAAAAACCAAAGTTAGAGATTAGCGCTGATTATATCCAGAGATGAGAAAATTCTTTGGCAAAAGTTTTCCACAACAAATTAAGCATCTTGGCCAAAACCATATAATTCACCTGTCCCCATATTTTACATTTTTCATTTAATCTTTATTTTGTTGTTTGTTTTGTACTGCAATGCGGGTTACGTTTGTACATTATAACAAGATAACAATATTGGGCAAAAACAAAAAAACAAAGAAGAGAAAAGGGGATGAATTCCAAAAGTACCAAAACCCAAGTAATTAAGTGTTTACGATGAAGGAGATGAGATAAGATAAGAGACATAGCATGTGGTTCCCCTTATCCTATGTATCCATCCACTATTACCATATTATATAAACAACACAATACGCAATACATATCTTTATCCTCGATCTACACTGTGCCTTCGTGTCGTCTTTTAAATGCTACTCAATCATTTCTATATACAAAGAGATGTTTGCTTCTTTCGTTTTGTACATTCAAGCCAATATTCATAACGTGTCACTTGTGAATCTTTCTTCCGATTAACACAATTGACTTTTTCAACGCCTGTACAAAAATTCATTTCCAAGTATATAGCCAACTAATTAATTATATAGGAATGTGGTTACAGGTGAGAGCATGTGGCGATTTGTCATGTTCCCTCTTTGCCTTCGTTCTTCCCACGAAGTTTCACTTAAATTTAGCATATCATTATTTCCGCCACAATCAATATCATATGTATGGAGAATACATATAAATGAATCAACATCTGTAAATCGAATATCGTCCTCGTCTCATCAATCATTGGGAATGCCAGATATTGATTGAGTCTATTGGGCCACACTGTTTATTGGTTTGAATTTAACACCTCTATCCTTAATATACTAAAGCACAAGTCACTCAACCAATACAGAGTTGACATG
>OVBJ01002867.1:0-14968 GCA_900406535.1 Noccaea bulbosa
TCGGCCTAACCTTAGCCTAGCAAGAGAACTACTCAATCATGGCACAGACAATACGAAGCATGATGAATATGGACATTATAAGTAATGAAGAAGAGAGAAAGAGTAAGGAAATCTTCTCTATATTGAAGAACAAAATCGGTTTCTCCTCAATACTCTCTCGAGTTCAACACAATGGAAAAATAAAGAACAAGTGTGAAGATTTTATTAAGTGTAAGAGTGTGTGCGTCTTCGATCTTGAGAGGAACTTCTTCTTCTCTGCTTCCAGGATAGCTCTCTCTCCTTCTCTGACGGCGCACACGCTCTCTCTCCTTCTCTGATGGCGCACACGCTCTCTCTCCTTCTATGAGGCTAAAAACTTGCATATATAGGTCGGAGGTCGGTTAGGTTTGTGAAGTGTCAAAAAAGGAAAGTTTCCGGTGAGCTGGACCTTCTCTTTTGCGACGTGAATAGGCCGGGATAAGGCCAATGAAACCACCAGGAATAGGTTAGGCCTATGTTAAGTTGAGACAGGGTCCATGTCGCGGAATCCCAGACCATTTGTGGCACCAAATCTCCATGGGCTTCATTTCCTCGCCTGGCGGATATGTTTTGGTAGAAAGAACTCTGAGGCCGCATGTCTGCTCCAAATGGCTCCATTCCACTTCGCCGTGATGGATCACTCAATTATCTATACATCAAGACCAAGAGCATGATTTTTAGACGTCGGGAAGACCTTTGACCGTGGCGATCTTTCGGATGCTCCGGCATAGTCCATATGTGAGAATCGGCCAAATGACGTTTTGTTGAAGCTCTTGACTTGGAAATTTGCATGGATCATGGATTTAGGCTCTTTTGCTCCTTTTTGATTCCTTTTTGGTGGTTTAACCTGTTAAGACTTCAAAAACCATATATACAAGAAAACTACCTCTAAAGGTACAAAACCTTGTTGAAAACACTTGAAAACATAAATAAATACTTAGGGAAAACATGTAAAATATGATGATATCACTTACGATAGTACCCCGTCAATCCCAGGACCCCGCGAAGCTCCTTCACGTTCTTAGGAGTCACCCACTCTACCATGGCTCGAAGTTTGGTATCCTCTTCCGCCACACCATCCGCGGAGTTGACGTGACCCAAATACTCAACCTGCCGACTCCCAAAACTACACTTCTTCTGGTTGGCGTATAACTGCTGCATTTGTAATGCCTCCAGGACATGCTTCAGGTTCATACGGTGCTCCTGTTCATTGTGGCTGTAAACCAGGATGTCATCAAAGAATACCAAAACAAATTGTTTGAGAAAAGGGCGAAACACGTCACTCATCAAGGACTGGAATGTCGCCGGAGCGTTGGAAAGCCCAAACGGCATCACGAGGAACTCGTAGTGACAGTCGTGGGTGGAAAAAGCGGTTTTTGGCACGTCCTCCGCCTTTACCAGGATTTGGTGATAGCCCGAGCGTAGATCCAACTTGGAGAACACTATCGTGCCGTGCAACTCGTCGAGTAACTGATCTATCATGGGAATGGGGTAAATATCTAGGACCGTCACCTTATTCAACGCCCTGTAGTCGACGCAGAACCTCCAACTGCCGTCTTTTTTCTTCACCAAAAGCACCAGACTAGAAAATAGACTGCCACTTTCCTGTATGATTCCTGCTGCTAACATCATAGCCACTTGCCTCTCAATCTCCGTCTTCTGCGCCTGGGGGTAACGAAACGGACGCACGCTCACCGGACTAGCCCCAGTAGCCAGGACAATGGCATGTTCTTTCCCTCGGGAAGGGGGTAACCCTTGAGGTTCACTGAAGACTCCCACGTACTTAGCCAACAACGAAATCAGACTCTCCGGTATCCCCTCCTGTCCAAGGTCACATTTCTGCATCCCACAGTACTCCACAATCATCCCCTCTCCTTCGTCCTCTACTGTCTTCCAAAGCGCCTTCAACGAAATCGCTGAATTGCAGAGAGTCGGATCTTCTTGAATAGTAACCCATTCCCCATCGACCACAAACTTCATCCGATGTAATTTCCAATTACACTTCGTCTCCCCCAGTGTTTCAAGCCACTGACACCCAAGAATCACGTCAGCTGTCCCCAGAGATAGAGGAAGAAGGCTCGTGATGATTCGACATCCCAGCATTTCAGTTTTCACGTTCCTGCACAGACCTTTTCCCTTCACTGTGATGCCTCCTCCGGTCAACACCCCATACTTCTCCGACTCTTCCGGAGTGAGACCTAACACCTCCAACATAGACTCCCTCACGAAATTGTGAGTAGCTCCGCTGTCGATCATAATCACCACTGGTTTCCCTTCGAGCTTTTCCATCAGCTTAATCGTATCGGGAGACGAGATCCCGGCGATTGAATTGAGCGACAGGGCTGCCAACTCCGTTGTCTCCAACGCCTCTTCCTCGTAGACCCCGAATCCAACAACTCCTCCGTACCATCCTCAAGCACCACTAGCACCGAAAACTCCTTCTTCCCACAAACATGAGGATAGACGAACTTCTCGTCGCATTTGAAGCACAGACCCTCTGCCTTCCATTTCGCAGCATCCGCCTGTGTCAATTGACGAAATGGTGGCTTCAAACGGTTGTGCGGAGGTGTTTTGACATCCGCACCCTTAGACGACGTCGTCTGACTGCTTAAGTGGTTTATAGATTTGGGCCTAACCACATTAGGCCCACCTCCATTATGCGACCCACTTTTCTGTCCGACCCACGCCGATTGCTCGGACGAGCCCCGCGCCATTTTCTCCGACCCCCTCTTCTCCGACGTCGAACGATAATCCTCCGATTCATCCCATTCTTCCACACGCCTCGCCGTGCTCATTATCTTTTCGAGCCCCCGGGGACCAAACATCTGCATCCCCGCCCGAATCCGTGGATTCAACCAAATTTTAAAGGCCATTTCCAAAACGTCCTCCGTTAAACCCTGAGCACTCGAAGCGATCCCGATGAACACCTTACAGTAAGCCTTAACCGTCCCTTCCTGTTTTAATGTCATCAGTCGCTCTCCGGCGCTCGAGTCGAAATCCTCCGTGAACTGTGCCAGCACTCTGCTCTTAAGCTGGCTCCAGCTGACGAACGGATTCCGCTCTCGCTTCCATCGATACCACAGCAAAGCCTCGTCATCAAAACACATTCCTGCTCGCAACTTCTCCTCCTCCGTGAAATCTCCCAACTCAAAGTGCTGCTCGACACGCAACACCCAACTCTCGGCGTTCTCCCCGTCGAAAACGGGAACCTCAATCTTCCTCGTCAACGGTTCGCCTCGTTATGCTATCATTAACTGCGGCTTACCCTCCATCGGATCCGCCACCTCCATCTTTACTGTGGTCGAAACCGACGTTGCGGCGCCTGACGTCGTTCCGAGTTGTCCGGTGATCGTCGCTGATTCCGGATCGTCCATCTCTTTTTGTTTCCCGTTCCCCGTGATTGTCACCGACCCAATCACACACTCCTCATAGAGCTTTTTCTTCGTTTCCATCTCATTCAGGTGTTGCTTCAAACGATAGAGGACACTCAGCTTCCCCATCTGCTGCCTCATCTCCTCGATGCTCTTTTCCAACACCTCGATCCTTTCCACGTCCCTCTGTAGCGCCTCAACTGCTCGCATCACGTCAGGTTTTGGCGCCATCATTGGTCCGATCGTACGTCGCTCTGATACCAATTTGATATGAATATCCTACTGATTTCAACAAACAAACGCAAAGTAAATGATAACTCTTGTATTTCCGATTGATAACGTAAATACAAATTGAGAGGTTTCACGAAGGCCTCTCTCCCCTTCTCACAACTTTGACCAAATCACTTGATACCCTTTCACAAAGACTAACGAACGCCTAAATACACCTAACGATCCTCTCAATTCCCAAGGTGCCTTCCTGTCAATCTTCTAGAAGAATTCTCCAGCGGAAAGTTTCCTTCCCATCCTTTCCCTTTATTCTGCAACTATTATAAAACACTTCTCGTTAGCTCTTCCCTAGCATAATATGAAGTGGGCCTCGTTCTCTTATTCCTTTGAAAGCCCATCTCAAGCCCGCTCCTTTCCCTTCCTCCCATAACGGTAGAGTATTGGCGGGACTCTATCCTCATAGGTAACACAATCAGCCACCACCCTCGTCGGATTCACACCATCACCATCCCCCATTGTAGCTTACATTTTCTCCCTCAATCTAATAACAATGAAGCCTTTCTCCAGTCCCTAGTCAAAACAGAGTCTCGCATCCATCTCGTCGCCTTGTCGGAGCTCCAAAACCCTCCACCAATGGTGCTCTCCGTAAAAGCTTCCAAAGCTTATATATTCTTCAGTTCGTCAACAAAATGGTTCCTTTGGTCAGAGACGCTCTCTCCCCCCTCTTGTCTCTGTCTGGTGATGGATCTGATTCAGTTCGAGTCGCCGGATTAGTTCTCGATTTCTTCTGCGTCCCTTTGATCGACGTCGGCAACGAATTTCACCTCGCTTCTTACATCCTGTAGGGCTGGATTTTTTGGGTATGATGAAGTACCTACCGGACAGACACCGCTTAATCAAATCGGAATTCCACCGGAGCCGTGGCGACGAGAATAATCCAATTCCTGGTTTCGTCAGCTCCGTTACAACTAGGGTTTTGCCACCGGGACTCAAGAGAATCCTACGAGGCTTGGGTCAAAATTGCCGAAAGATTTCCAGAAGCCAAAGGTGTTTTGGTAAATTCATTCACATCTCTCGAGCCTAACGCCTTTGATTGCTTCGATCGTCTTCCCGAGAACTATTACCCTACCGTTTACCCAATCGGACCGATTCTTAGCTCCAACGATTGTCGGAATTTGGACCACCGGAACGAGATCGGATCATGAGTTGGCTCGACGAACAACCCGAGTCCTCCGTAGCGTTCCTCTGTTTCGGGAGCATGAAGAAACTCGCTGCTTCTCAGATTCAAGAGATCGCTCAAGCAGTAGAGATCGTTGGCTTCTCAGATTCCTCTGGACGATTCAAGCAGAGTACGCGAGCCCGTAGGAGATTGTTTGCGAGCCCGTACAATTACCGCAAACAATTTCTGCCATTCCAAATCCCTTAAGATTCTTCAAAATCAAAAGCTCATTCTCAACAGCGTTTGCGGTTTGATAATTAAAAAACAAAAACAAATTTATTTAAAATCCAAAAATAAATAATAATATTTATTAAAAAATAAGATTTAGATATTATAATCATAATAAAATAAAAATATTTGTTATTTTTGGTAAAATTCATTAAAAAAATATCATATTTGTAAGTTCTACAAAGGGACAATTTCAAAAACACACATTTGCCAATGCCACTTTTCAGAACTACACTCATATTCTGTACATTTTCAAAGATACACCATTTTAATTGAGTAAAAGTCAATCTTACCCTAACTAAACACACTCAAACTTCGTTCAATTGAAGACGAAAAGCCATCATCCTCACGCGATTCAATCTTGTCGTCGATTTGATCTCGACGATTCGATCTCATCATCGTCGTTTCTTTTGTTGCTGCGATCGAAGACCGAAAGCCACCATCCTCAGGCGATTCAATCTCGTCGTCGATTTGATCTCGACGATTCGATATCGTCGTCGTCGTTTCTTTTGTTGCTGCGATCTCGTCGATTCGATTTCGTCGTCGATTTGATCTCGTCGTCGTTTCGATCTTTTGTATTACCACTACCATATACTCTCATGGCCGCAGCTCCTCTATGTTGCCAAGGACTACAGTGGTTGTATCGTTGGCTATGTGCTCGCTAAGATGGAAGAAGAGAGCAACGAGTGCCACAGCCACATCACTTCTCTCGCCGTTCTTCGTACCCACAGGTTTCTGGGATTTCATTGTGATTATTGATTTTACAAAGCTTTGTAATTTGTATTCGAAGGTTTTGATTTACAAGCCCTTATGAATGACTACTGTACACTGATAATTAGATTGCATTGATGAGTTGCATTCAGTAAGCAGTATAATTAGATTGCATTTGGTCATGTTGAATAATTTGAATAATAATTTTATTCTTGTGAACGAATTTGTGTGATATGAGCTATTTTGAAGATGGACATAGTTAGGCGATTCTTTGAAAACCATTAATTGATGACAGTGTATGACTTTTTTTGGAATTTGAAGCAACTCGAGCTCTAAAGATTCATCAATTTCATAGCTTTGTCTCCGATTGTGCTATGCTTTGGACTGATGGGAACAATCAGTATTTGATTACATGTGGTTATAGTTATGGCACGTTTAAGTCATTCTGAGGATTTGAAACAACCAGTCTTTTTAAAAAAAAAAAATAATCAAGTGCGGAAATAATCAATTAAACAACTTCAACAAATGAATAAGTCTTCAAATCCATTAAATATTAAACCAACAATATTATTCAACTCAAAATGATAACGAAATACTAGCAACCTAAACACCAGGTTTGCAAAACAATTAACTTAAAACAATAGATCCTATCATCCTCTCCCAGCCTCATTCCGCGGTTGAACATTTATGTTACCTGCATCACATTGGAATAGAGATGCGTAAGTGTAAGTATTATCATAAATACTTAGTGAGTGGATCATCCTGCCTACATGTCATGTACGTCAACCACCAGACAATACATCAAACAATAACAGCAAATAACAACAGCAACAAAGATCAACAACTCATCAGACCACAAAACTCGCAACAGAACCAGTGTCGATCGACACCCCCATTGGTGTCGATCGATGCCCTTGCTCAGTGTCGACCGACACTTCAAAGAGTGTCGATCGACGCCATGCACATCGGTGTCGTTCGACACAGCCCAGACGCCTCAACACCAAAAGCTACAAAACGACACATAAAAACCACAAACGCATAATCACAAGGGTTTTCAACGCCCCAATACAACCAAAACACAATTTTCAATATAAACAGCTCAATAACAACACATAAAACTCAAATATCAAGGAATCTCTAGTGATTAACGGACCTACAGTCACGCACTCACCTCGACAACCGATTGAACAAAGGGAAAAAGGGAAAACGATGAACAGTGCTCCGGATGAACAGCACACAATGAACAGTACGCTGTGATGAATAGTAACTCCGGCGATGAACAGTGTCCGATGAACAGTAACTCCGGCGATGAACAGTGAATTGGGGAACTAATCAAGTAAATCAAGAATCCAGAGAATTATGTACCAATCATTAGGAGAAGCATGAATAGCTTGATCAAAGTAGCCTTGAGCTCTTTCCTCGTCTCTCTTAGTTTCCCATATCAATTTTCGATACAACACCTCACCATCGCATGGGTTTTCAAGTATTGCTCTTTCATAGTATTCTTCAGCTTTCTCTGAACCATCGGATAATCTGAACTCATCATCCTCTTCCACCTCATCGCCCTTGGGGATTTTCGCCGGCGAAGCCTTAGATCCAACACTCTTCACCATTCTCTCAGATCTAATCACATCACTCTCCGATAACACTCTCCGCATCTCTACCTTAGCCTTTACCTCGATCGAGATCCTCCCGCCGGCGAATCCCTCTCCGTAGCCGGTAATGATTCGACGGAGTTCTACCTGGAGATTGTCGGCATCACCTTCCGCGATGGAATAAACCGGTTTTCAACTGGTATCGAGCAGGTTCTCATCAAAAGAGCTTTCATCACGAAGCTTCTATTTTAGCTTCTCTTTCTTCTTCTCTTCTCTTCTCTTCGATCTTCCGAGAGTGTGATGATGATAATATAACAAATCACATCAATGAATAATCATAGTTTGTGGCCGATAATTGCGTCGCCGGAGCTTTAACGGAACATGTCTGCTCTGTTTCGTTTGACGGTGGCCTTGCTCGCTCAGTGATGAAGAGGAAGAAAGAATAAAAATAAATAAAAACACCAAATAATTAAAAGAAATGACTAATGGCAATCACGGTAATAAAATTAGAAAGAGAAGGGTGGTTGTTAGTCCCAAAACAGTGATCCACCTCTTTTTCATATAAAAACATGACTACACCTACTTGTACAATTACAAACATAAAAACTACATTCCCACCAAGTATCCCTTAGTTGAATGTACCTCATTCCCAACATCAAAAAAATGTGAAAGGCTTGATTGATAACATCAACAAAGATGACATCGACCAACAGTTAACAAATCAAGTAATTAAGTTTTTCTAAATTCATTGCTAAAACCTTATAAATGATATAATCGTTTATTGTTTGTTGATTCAACTAACCATTATGTAGCCTATTGGTTAAGTAAACCAGTTTCTGCAACCTGAGCACTTAGTTCGATTCAACTAGCTAGATGACATTTTAATATTTTTTTATAATGCTTTATAATATATCTAACAAAACCTTATAAATGTCGATTTAACGAAAACCTTAAATCTCAAACCAACTAAGAAAAATGTATATGTTTCAAGAGAAGCAAAATGGCTCAATGATCAAGTTTTAACAAGGAAAAAACGTCAATAATAAAAAAATTAAACTTGACAACTCTATATTCATCTCAAGTTTACCAAGAGCATATTTGAAAAGAGTAAAAAGTGATCAGAATATAAACATTTAATGTTGGTTACTTAACCAATGATATTGTGGCTTGTTGGTTACACACACACTCCTGCAACACTAAGCCCTTATAGCAGAGTTTGATTCCAACATATGGCATTCTTAAAAGAAATTATAAGTTTTTATAAATTCTTTAATAAAACTTTATGAATTCTGTAAGAAAACCTTATACATGATATAACCATTTAATGTTTGCTGAATTAACTAACCATTATGTAGCCTATTGGTTAAGCACACCATTTTTTCACAGTTTTGGTATTTTTGAAAGTTTATAAGTTTTTATAAATGATTTAATAAAACCTTA
Source organism: Noccaea bulbosa (assembly GCA_900406535.1). NCBI lineage: Eukaryota > Viridiplantae > Streptophyta > Magnoliopsida > Brassicales > Brassicaceae > Noccaea > Noccaea bulbosa. The sequence goes on from OVBJ01002867.1 coordinate 8,811, forward strand.
TAAATGAAAAACATTAACCAACGACAACCTAAGTACACAATTCGATTTCTATAGATGGCATTTTTAAATTTTATAAGACACAATGTTTATTAGACATCATAAACTCTTTATTAGAAAAAATTATAAAACCTTATAAAACTTAAAAAATGTCATATGTTGTAATTGTCCTTCACCTATGACCAGGGGTGTTGCTGTGGGTAGTCATACCCAGCCCACACCTATGAGCGAAAAGTTAATGTTCAAACAGAATGAGACATCACAAATTAAACAAGATGCTTCAACGTATCTTCTCTCCAGAAGTTATAAGCGCATGTTGTATCTGCAAACCAATGTCTCTTCTCTCCAAAAGACATCTCAGGAAGGATTCATCTCAATCGATGCAACAAAATATGAAAACTTCTTAGGAAGCAGGCATGTCAATGCAAACCAAACGTTATGTTATAGACAAGCATTCTTACGTTTATAATAAACTTTTATAAAGTTTTGTTAGAAAAATTATAAAGCTTTATAAATATTTTCAAATTTATTTTTGAAAAACTGTCCTCCATCTAGATCTTTAGCAGCACACGAATTTAAAGAACCATCAACAAATCTACTAGAATACCATGACTTTTGTTACTGAGTCCATATGTTAATACAAGAGAAACGATAAAATATCAAGATTGAAGGATTGGGAAATTGTTTCTGATCAAATTTATAAGCCCTTGTAAAATAGATAAAGAAAATAAGAATTTGATGAAATTACCTTGTTTCGAAAGAGATGTGTAGCAGCATGAGCAATAAAACTCTTCCCAGACTAGATAAATGACAAATCAAAAATAAGTAAGATGAAGAAGTTATCAAGTAAAGCTTATTTATATGTTTATGTACATCGAAGATGACACTGACCAAGACTTAACAAAGCAAATTTTCTGAATGGACATCATCGTGTTTGAAACATCGATATAAGAAATATGATATGACTTATAAGGCTTTATAAAATCTACATAGCTGAAAATTAAAGAATCACAGATTCATTGTCTTCTTTCCGTAAATCATCTTATTCTCCGTCAAATCACAGAACAATCAACTAGTCAACTATAAGAAACTACATAAATCAAGATTATATTACCCAAATCAAAAGCTAATCTCGATACAAATAGATCCAAAATTGAGAACTTATTGAACTCAATATTAAGTTTATCTTGGTGATTTCACGATGAATAATCAGCAAATTCTACTCAGAGAAGAAGAACACCATGGTAATCCAATAAGAGAAGAGAATAAGACGATGAACGCCAACTATCGATGTGGAGAACAGCGAGCTGCGATGACAGAATACAACTGATTATCCAATTTGATTGACGGAACGGCGAGTTCAGATGGCGATAGACGGCACGATGGCGAGCTCCAATCGACGGACGGCGAGCTCGATGAACCAACGACGATAAGATGTCGAGATTAGATAATTTTGGTGTAGTTTGTGTTGAGGTCAAATGTGTCAATTCCCATATAAATTTAGGTGTAGTTTTGAAAGAAGTTTTAACAGGTGTATTTCTGAAAATGTTCCCTTTATGTGGTGTATTCCTCAAAAATTCCCTTCTACAAATTATAATTCTCTTCATAAATGTTCACTTCATACTAATATATATATATATATCTAACAAATACAATGGTAATCTAAATTTAATTTGCACACTAAATTTTAATAGAAATCACATTTTTTATATAAATTATAGAAATTAAAAAATGAACATAAGTATACATATTTTTTCTTAATAAATATTTATTATTATTTATGTTGAACAACAAATTTATAATTGTTCAGTATAATATAATTTTGATGTTTTATAATTATAAAATATGTTTATATTGTTAATTTACTGTTTAACCGCTATTTCAGCCGCTAGGCAACCAGTCAAAAATATTTCGCAAACGCATCCGCTCTCAATCACTATGTAATTCGTACAAACAACTTAATTACACGTTTAACCGCAAACTACCGCAATTGTAACCGCAACCGCAGTGTTTAAACCAGTCAGACCCTAAAACAAAGCTTAGATATGCACAAGCAAACCTAAACCAAAGACTAACGAAAATAATAATCTTCAGTTTTAAGTTTAACTAACGTTTACCAAAAAAACTAATTTTTAAAATGTTAATTGTCGTTAATTGAAAACGATTTATATATAAATATAAAAGTATGAAACGAAGCAAAAAGTGCATGCAGGTAGCGGAAGAATTCATATTGGTACATCCAATACCTAAAAATCCTAAGTTTTTTTGGTTTTTATCCGTATACATTTTTTTTTATATCCGTATACATGAAATTTCAAGATTTTCTTCTATTTCTATCTAAATATAGTAGAACCTAATACTCGATAAAGTAATACATCTTTATATTGATAGAATTTTCGAGTTTCGAATTAAGTTTTTGGTCCAATACCTCTCAATAAATGAATATCATAGTCCAGACGTTATTACTTTATACAAGTGTCCTGAAATTCTATAATTTCTCCATTTCTAGCCGGATATCTTGAAATCCCACCCAATTAACCACATAGATTTCTTTCTAAACTTCAAATATATTGTCCTCCATTTCTTTTTACTTGAACACTTTTCACAATCTAAAAGACTCCTTTTAAAATATTTGATAGTACATAAATATTTGCCCAGTTTGACTTATGAATTTCAACAAGAATGGAGAAGCAAGAAGCAGAGCTCATCTTCATCCCTTTCCCGGTCATCGGACATCTTGTGGTCACCATCCAACTCGCAAAACTCCTCCTCAGTCACAACCCTGTTTGGATCCACACCTTTGCATCCTCCATTGGGGCTTACCTTTTCTCCCTCAGTACAACAATGACGCATTCCTCCAATCCCTCGTTGAAACACAGTCTCGCATTCGTCTCGTTGCATTGCCCGATCTCCAAAACCTTCCACAATGAAGTTCTTTTTAAAAGCTTCAGAAGCTTACGTTCTTGAATTCTTTAAGAAAATGCTTCCCTTGGTTAGAGACATTATCTTATAATGGGTTGGATGCTGTTCGTCGGATTGCTTCTTAATTTCTTCTGTGTCCCTTTGATCGATATATGTGGGAAACGAGATTAACCTCCCTTCTTGCGTTTCCCTCACATGTAACCGCCAAATTCTTGGGTATGATGCATTATATCTGTGTGATGAGACAAAACCTACATAATGAAGATTAGTGTTTTTTTTTTTTGGGAGAGCCTGAATTTCCTTAAGTAAGACACAAAAACAGAGAGCCAAAGATGGTTGTATTGATAGCTGTTAAGAGAGCTACAGAGTTTGTGGCCTGTGCCTTTTGCTGGGTAAAAAGTGCTCTTCAAAACAATATGAGTCGACCCCTATTTATAAGAACATATGAGCCGACTTAACAAAGATATTGTGAATATTCTCAAAGATTTCCTTCCATTTTTCTTTATGCCGCCTTTGGCTAGGGCAATCATGATTATGGGCTCTCTTCGATGGGCCTTGGTGTGGGTCGCTATGTCAGACGCTAGTTCGGCCCATCATGTGAGTGATCGTCGGTCTTCCTGTTCAACCGTCGGTCTTCTTGTTCAACCGTCGGTATGCGCAAGTGTCGGTTAGCCGACGGTTCGGCTCGGTTTGTGAGTGGGATAAACCAGTATTATGACACTCCGGCTCGGCTCTCCTATACAAGACCAGAGTCGTCGAGCCATTTTCTTCTTCATGCACCCGCTTCTATGTCGACCCGGTTAGTCGGCTCGTCGGTTCGCCGGCTCATCGGTTTGCCGGCTCTTCAGTTTGCCTTAATTGTCAAGCCGGATTAGCTTGGTTCTCCTAACAGATTCTCTGGTTTATCTGGCTCTCCAATCATTTCGGCTAAACTGCTTGTCTATACTTGGTTCTCTCATTGGGGTGAAAACCGACCCCAACAGTTTAGCCATTGTTGGGGTCGGATTTCACCCAAAAACATCCGTCATTTAGACAAGAGAAATAAGGGACAAAAACCGAACCAGACCAAACCAGGCCAAACCGACTTGTCCTGATGGGCCGAACCAACGTCCGACGAACCGACTCGAGCCGAGGCCCATCGAAGAAAGCCCACGACTGAAGTTTACCTTAGCTGAAGTCGGCGCGAGCAGAAAAGGAAAGTTTACATTTTATATAGAAGTCGGTTGTAAAAGTCGGTTCCTATGCTCTTGTAAATAGGAACCGATAGTCATTATGAAAAGGGACTTTTTTTAGAGAAAAAGGCACAGGCCACGCACATTGTAGCTCGTATAACAGCTAATAATAACCATAACCATTTCTGGCTCGCTCTCAGTGTTAACTCACGAAATTCAAGGCTCTCCCTAAAACACTATCAAAGTACTATTGTGCAGTTTCGGCTCACACAATTTGGCGCTAGAAGGAGGGGTTAAGAATCTGGCCAAACAACGATCGGCTTGCACGCCTGGAAGCATATCTCGGAGTCGACAAGAATCTGAACTCATCGGGGATTTACCCGCAGAAATAGGGGTAGACGACGACACAGAGTATGGATGCGATAAGGAATGGTTGGGTCTGATCCGCGTCTACATAGCAGATGGCGAGGTCCCAGCAGACAAATGGGCGGCTCACAAATTGAAAGCTCAAGCAGCTCGATATATCCTGATCAGAGACGCCGTGTTCAGATGGAGATTGTCCGGTCCGTTACTCAAATGCGTGGAAGGAAAGGAAGCAAGAAAGATAATGGAAGAAGTCCATAGCGGCTCGTGCGGAAATCACTCTGGTGGACGAGCCTTAGCAATCAAAATCAAACGTCACGGCTATTTCTGGCCGACAATGACCGGCGATTGCGAAACCCACTCGAAGAAATGCGAAAAATGTCAGCGACATACGCCAACGATACACCAGCCAGCCGAACTGCTGTCTTCCATCTGCGCGCCGTATCCATTCATGAAATGGTCAATGGACATTGTCGGACCGCTGCACAAGTCGAAACAGAAGATATTCTTGCTAGTTCTAACGGACTACTTTTCCAAATGGGTTGAAGCAGAATCCTACGCAAACATTAAAGACACCCAAGTCGAGCAGTTCATCTGGAAAAACATAATATGTCGGCACGGAGTCCCATATGAAATTGTCACAGATAACAGATCGCAATTTATATCGGCTAAGTTCGGAAAATTTTGCGACAAATGGAAAATTCGTCTCAGCAAATCAACACCTCATTATCCACAGGGAAATGGCCAAGCCGAAGCAACTAACAAAACGATTCTCGACGGACTCAAAAAACGGCTCGATGCCAAAAAGGGACGCTGGGCAGACGAGCTTGAAGGCGTGCTTTGGTCCCATTGAACGACTCCGAGGCGAGCCACTGGAGAAACACCGTTCGCACTCGTTTANTTAAGTACTACAACTCCAATGTCCGAGCCCGGAGGTTCAGAAAAGGCGACCTGGNATACATTTCCCGGGCGGTCGACGTTGGCTATTGCCAGAGAAAGAAGGCTATAACCATATGATGATGTTGGACGAGATGGACCTAATTAACGAACGACGCGACCAAGCGCTTATCCGCATTCAGAACTATCAACAATCCATCGTTAAGTACTACAACTCCAATGTCCGAGCCCGGAGGTTCAGAAAAGGCGACCTGGTCCTCAGGAAAGTATTTCAGAATACTGCCAAACGCAATGCCGGAAAGCTATGCGCAAACTAGGAAGGTCCATACAAGATCACCGAAACGGTTCGTCCCGGAGCTTATCGCCTAGAAAACATGGCTGGCGAGGCAATATCAAAGCCGTGTAACGTAATGCATCTCAAAAAGTATTACCACTAAGGCGCGAGGCGCTATCACCTAGAACTACGCGTGACTTGATCTCCGCGAGGGGTACGTAGGCAGTTCACTATCAAGTGGATTCAGTTACCCCCCCCCCCCCCAAAAAAAAGGGGGGGGGGGGGGGGGGGGGGGGGGGAGTGGGGTACGTGTACATACACTCCCTTTTACTTGCAACACGGTTCGCCGTTAATGCATTACTCAATACTCTGTAACACGGTTCACCGTTAACACAAAGGGATGACTCTTGTAACGCGGCTCGCCGCTAAACCCAATGAAATAAAGTTCCAATTTTCATTACATCAGTTTGACAGTTCAATGGTCATAGCTCGGGATCAGCGTAACCTATCCCGAGCCGAGTGTTGTTGGCCAC
>OVBJ01002868.1:0-14966 GCA_900406535.1 Noccaea bulbosa
GATTCCGATAAACGTATCTGACAGAGATTAGCAATGTCGATAACAGGCAGCAGCGAGGTTCGATAGTGGCAGCGGCGAGGTTCGTAGATGGCAGCGGCGACAAGGTTGGAATCGAGTTTGTCTTTTTTTTTGCCTGGGAATCGAGTTTATCGCGGATCTGTTTTGGTGGAAAGAGGGAAAGCCAATTTGTTTTGGCGGAAAAGGGATAATTTTTTCTAAGTGTTGGCGGCTTTAGTCATTTTAGCTTCCCGCTCATTGATTTTTTTACTTAGCGCTAATTTAACGCTATTACATATGAACCAAAATCTCAACTTTATATTTGATAGCAGTTGTTAAATCCGTGCTATCCTAATGTACTATCAATGCCCTTTTTTTTTGTAATGATACCTCGATATCCATATGGATATGAAATTGCTGGTGATCTCGTAGGAATGTTCCATGGGACTGTGTCCATAAGAGTGTACATACTCATATATCCATATGGATATCGAACACCTACACCATATGAGAGAGAGACACTGACAACCAAAGGCATTAAGGATGACGGCTTCGTCGTCTCTGCACATCGTTTTCGCCATTATTGTTCTGCTGCTTCTCACTGTTTCATCCTTGAAACTATCATTTCACCCTCAGGACCTGCTCCCTCTATTGCCCAAGCAAGTGTCGTGACTGATTCTCAACTCTCTTAACTCTGCAGTTGATCTCCTCCCTACTTACATCGGCTATGCCTCTCTTAAAAACGAAGTCGTCGAGTGGAAAGGTGCTTGCTTCTATGAGAACAAGGCTTGGTTAGAGCTCAATAACAAGTCCGATACCGTATTTGGCGGCGGCACACTTCACATCAAGGTGAATAAAGACTGAAATGTTATAGCGTAGATGTGAATCGTGGACATGTCTATCTGGACATGTCTGCGTGTACATGCCTCTGTGGACACGAAGTCGTGGATTTCTTCATGATCTCAGTACTTTTGATGGATCTCATCAGACTCTTTCCTAGTGGAGCAACCACGTGTATAGCTTCTTTAAGGTGAGGATGAGAAACTGGTGCCTCTGTTTTAGAAGTTTATGAACTCTGCACATGAAGATGATTAACAACTGAGTCAGTGTTTGTTGAGTTATTGTTTATCGCCTATACTATTCCATGGAACTGTATCCATATGATTGTGTCCATACTTCGATATCCATATGGATATATAACACCTATGTCCATATCAAAGTGTAAACATGGTTCTGAAATTGGTTCTCAGTCTTTCCAAAACTCAACACACAAGCTTTAGAGGAGAGACCAATAGCCACATGAAGTCGTGGACATGATATTGTGGACATGATATTGGATGTATTCATTTGGATTTCATAGCTCTTTATCTGATTCTAAATCAACTCAAAATCCTATAATAGCTTGACTTATTTGTATTACCTTTCAATGTTTTCTTATTTACTCAAAACCATATGATAGTTTGTTGCGTTTATCACATGGACATCAAAGTTGTAATTTTTCTTCTTCTTTTGGTATTTTTTTAGAGCTTGTGATGTATATAGTAAAGATCTTTTGACCTTATATTCAATACAAAAACAATCTGAAATCATAAAAGAAGACATTTAATCTGTTTGCTACAGTCAAACAATAACTCCGTAGGTTATATCAAGAAGGTGGACAGAAATAAAAACAAATGCTCATCCATAAAATCATAGCCACAAGAAACTGTCCAAACCGCATCCACTTGGATACACCGTTGTGGACAGCCAACATATCTACAAGAAACTGAACAAATCACATCCACTTGGATACATTGCCGTGGACAGACAAATCTCAAACATGTATGCAGCTTGTACAATGACTTCTGTCTACAATTGAGATTACCTTTAGGATCAAGATGCTTAATATATTCACGCCTTGGACGATTTTAGTATTGCAGACAAAAAAGGTTTGGGTTATCTTGTTTATGTGTCTCATAACAATATTTTTTAATGCTCCAATTTCTAAAAATCTGAGATCAAATGCCACATTTTACATTACTACATAGGTATCATCAAATAACTTTTCTCCTCATAATGTCCAAATGGACAACCTCGTATGGACATACTAAAATGTACACGTTAATACAACCTCAAAGCAAGATATATGCAAACATTTAAACGTAGATATGACACTGCAGTAACAATATAACTACGTTAACACAAAACTTGACAGAAAACAGGTATAGCTACATATAGATAAAACATTGTGGACAAGAGCATACATATAGGAAAACCTTAAACAATACAAAGATACACTGACACACTTGTATACAGTTATTAACATATCAGCGTGGATATATATCTATGGACACACTATGGTTTTGGGTTCAATTAGTTTCCTTGTCCACACTTTAGCAGATCAGCAACATAAACCCATATTATTAGTTTCAATTAGTTTCCATACTCAGTAACATGATATGGTCAATTAACAATGGACATCAATGAGTGGATTGACATCAACTCATATTATTTACGTTATGCTTTGATGGACGGCTTCACATGGATAAGTGCAAACCATTGATGTGGATGAACAATGTTTCTTACGGTGGATGTTCCTTATGGTGGATGTACGATGAATGGAGGTAGGTGGACATTTTTGCATGATATCCATGACATTCAACGGAATTTCCTTCGCTTCCTGTGAGAAATTAGAAGACAATTTAATCATTCTTCATTCTTAAGTTATCGATTTTCCTCATACTTAATAACCCAGATTTGTAAGATAGATAGTGAAGTGAAAGATCAGAATCACCTTCTATGATTTTACAATAATAGTAGGTGAATCTGAATTAGTAATTTTTCTCACCATTGTGGCACTGTTTTATTATCGGTCGGAGAGACGACCGCTTTATCACTGAAGAAGAAAAAACTATTTTTTTATCTTTCAAACAACAGCTTTCATTAAGAGTAAAATTGGATTTTCCTACACCAAAAATTCATCAACAATAACCCAAAATCCCTTATATCCACAAAATATATTTTAGTGATATCAAACTCATTAAAGTGCCTATAGATATAAATCACTCTAAAGAAAATATATTCTCTCAAAGAAACTATTTCACTAACACCCCTCCTACTATTACTATTGTTTTGTTTACAATTTAACCCATAAAAATCTATAATTCTATCAATACTCTTCAAATTTGGGTTCACTCGACATGTTTTTTCCACTATTTTCACATTTCGTCTCTTTGGTATTTTGCATACTCGGATCATTGTATTTGAATATTTTAGGTTTTTTAGAATCGGATACAATGTTATTTTTAAAAAACCGAGGGCCAAAAATTCGAAAAGTTCCAGCAATTATTTTGGAGCATTTTATAATTTTTGTTTTGTGTCTTAAAAAGTTAAAATACACCCTTAAAGAAAGAATAACTGGTGTTGGAGAAGTGTGGAATTTGGCTGAATCTAGCTTAATTTCTATTGTATGTCACCAGTTAGAGTTGAAGAATTGTTGGAGGAATTGTTGAATTCAGCTTATAAACAGAAAAAATCTCACAAAAGGAAAAAAGTTGAGGAATTTACTCTTATCTTCAAAAATAAAATAAAGATTTGCAATCAACATGTATTTTTTTCCAGAAAATATTATTTTAGTTAATCTATTAATAATACTTCTTGTAAATAAAATACTAAATAAAAATAAAACTGTTATAGATTAATTTTATTATGATTTCAAATACATAAGTACTTCTTCCTTTTATAAATTAAATTTAGTATATATTTTATTTAATAAAAATGTCAGATACTAACTAATACAAATTGAGTAATGGTATTTAAGATATATAACAGTTATACACAAAATGTAACTTAAAAAATATATAGGATGACTTTCATTAGTGAATTAAATATCATAAATTTTAAAATATTATGTTTTGTGATACATATTTTTCTTTAATAAACAAAGTTGATTAATATTAAAGTTAACACTAAAAGAAAATAAATGCAGGAATGGTTATAGTTATTATTGTATTTAAAAAAAAAATCAGTTACTTCATTTAACTAATACTTTTATATGTACGTTAATCTTTTTAATCAAATTTGAGTTATAATTTTCTGGAAAAGTATAGATAAGTTTTAGATATTGTTTTGGAAATTTTGTAAATTTAGTATTTTTAAATAGTTTATAAAAATGTAAATTTTTATATAAACAATTTGAATATTATGAATCCAAAATTCTATATACTTTAAATAATTTATTTAATTAAAATATTTCACAAATATATGTATTTATTTATTTTATTATTTTAGTTGGGTAAATATTTTGTTATTCTGTTATCCAAATAATTTGTTAGGTATTTATTCCGCATTCAGCAAGATTCAGCTGTTACCATTCATATTACTAACTAATCAGCTAGATTCCGCAAATATTCATCATTTAATTCAGCTAAATTCCATATTCAGCAGCATTTCTCGGTTACTATTTAGACCCATAGTAAGAATCCACCTGAAAATAAATTAACATGGGAACGACGCATTAGAAAACAACGTACACACACTTTGATTAGGCGTCCACGTTTTGGATCGACCTCTTTATTTAAACAAAAATTAAACTTATAAAAAGAATGAAAAAAACATGGTCCTACTGTTGTATAAAAAATATTTGAATAATAGCTGAACAATTTGAAAGCTTTGAGTCTTTGACTATGCGAAGACCATACTGGTGGACCATGTGACTGTGTTTTGGTGGATTTTATGTTTTTTGGGTCAAATATTATTCTGGGAGAATATCTTCTTCTGTTGGGGACCCACACAAACAAACAAAAACTTGATCGCTACGCCAAATTAAATGTTTCCTATCACTTTCTCCAAAATAGACAGTTTTTTTTTAATTTAAAAAAAATCCATTTCATAAATGAAAAACAACATTACATTTAGGCCTAAGACGACCTAAACAAACCCAAAATACCTGGAACCAAAAAATTATAATTAAGATAATGTATCTAATTGATCAAATATTTGAATACTCGTGGATTATTATGTAATAAATAAACCAAACTGATATCCGATCGGATATTCGAATGATCCAAATTATAGGTAATTTTGTTTAAAAAATATTTCTACGAGTTTTCAGATATATTTCAATTCTTTGATTTTTTAGTTTGAATTTTCAGATATTTTTGAGGTTTTCGTATATATTTTCTGAGATTTATATATATATTTTTGAGTTTTTGATATATTTTTTTGGTATATTTTTGGGTTTCCGGATAATAAATATTCAAAATATCTAAACCCAAACCGTTACCGAAAATTCTATCAAAGAGGACCATAAAAATAAACGAGGCAAACCAAGATATTAAGGCTGTGAACAAGGAAGTTAAGAAAGAAATTGTGGAAAAAATAGACAGTTTTTGTTATGAAGTTTGGGACTTTTGCAACAATACACTAACATGATTGTTTTTTTCTTAATTTTTTAAACCCAGACTAGATGTATAAAAGAAAAAGTACCACGGTCAGTTTTTGCCATTGATTAAATAAACATCAGCTTCTATTCTAACACGATATTTTGTTTTAACCCTAGTTTAGTTAGACAAAATAAAAACTAAACACAGTCAGTATTTGGTATACTTTAAGAGAATGGATTTTTTTTTGTTTTTTGGCATTTATCAAAAACTACAACATCAGCAGTAATAAGACTTTATCCACAAATTAGCAAAACCCTATTAGCATTTTTTGTCCAAAATTTCACTATGGGTGTGGTTTTTAGAATACCGATTTGCTTAATTATGATTATCAATCTAATGCAATTGAATATTTATATTTTAAATCATTTATATATTAAAACAGAATGCACTGCTGAGATGTCATCACCAGAGCCATTCTCAGAGAGTTTTTAAATTAAGACACATATTATTAAAGAATTTACATGAAATGTCATTGCATATTTGGTAAGATAATAAAAATATTTATTATTACTTGAATCAGAAAATTAATTATTAATAATTTTTTTTCTATTTCCTTATTTGGTAACGACAAAATTTATTATTAAAATTCTCCCTTAATCAATCAATCAGTAAAATATGGAAGTTTTATTTTAATTGTATTATATTCATTGTTTAAAAATCAATTTATTCTCCTATCATTTTTGTTTAACTTTAATTTTCAAAAATAAAATATATCATCAAATCAAAATATGTAATAAAACAAAATTAGTTTTTTTCTGCATATGTTATGGTTTAAATTTCTTAAAACAAAGCAAATCTCTAAAATTGTTAAAAATCCCACTTCGAGTATATTTTGGGATATTAGTTAAAAAACCTATTATAAAAAAAGATCTAAATAATGATCAATCATGAGTAAAAAAACTGATTTAATAGGTTTTCAAACTTTAAAGTCTTTTTATTTGATTTAATTTAATTCTTAATTGAACTGAATAATTAAATCATATTTTTAAAATAAACATTTTAGTTTGGCCAGAATTTTAAACATAATAAAATATTATAACTTATCATATAAGTTAAATTATTTTAAATATTTAAAATGGATCAAAAACATAAAATATATATGGCATTTTATATTTATCAAAAGATAAAACTATTTTAAACATATTAAAATTTGATATATATGTGGGTTCGGAAATCTATAATCAAATTATGTGAATATTTTGTAAGGAATAAACTATTTTTTTTGTTAAATGGCTTAAAGAATAAACTATTATGAAATTAAAGGTTAAATTCTTATACTATAAACAATGTCATGAACCAAACTAGAATAAATAATATATATCACTTAAAATTTTATCTAATATAAATAAACATCTTTTAATAGAAAAACTAATTCAGAAAATATCCAATCTTTATTATTATTATTTGTTCATTTAATAAATTTAATAGGAAAAATAGATATAATTAACGTGGTCCCCGTTTTGGGGCTTCGGTTCCGGAGGATTTTATTGTCCTGCCGGCTTTGTTTCCGGGGAATTAAATCTCTTTCCGCCGGCTTTGTTTCCGGGGAATTAAAACTCATTCCGCCGGCATAGTTTCCCTTTCTGGGCTTTGTAAGTTTGGTTAGGTGTGTAACACCTATGTAATGTTCTTTTNAAAAAAAAAATTAACGTGGACCCTACTAAAAATATTAGCAGGTCAAGGGCTCGAGGGTGTTTCTTTTCCATAAACGAAAAGTTTCCTTTTTGTCGTACGGATAGGGAGGCCATGTGAACACCAATGATGACGAATCAAAAAGAATACTCCGTAGGGTGATCAACAAATAAAAACAAAAGTTGATTTGTTATTATTTACACTTTGCAAAACAAACTTTCCGTAGGGGATCTGAAACACCTTTTCTGGAGGTTTTCTTAAGACTTCTTTACCTTGAGTAGGGTAAGCTCCAAACCTTTCTGATCTTTTTCACTTCTTATGAATTTCTTGAATCTAACGTTTCATTTCGTTCCTTGGAGATTTCGCTGATCATTTGATTTGGTTTTATTTGGAGTCTCGGATATTCTTAGTTGGTGGATCCCTGTTCATCAGAGATTGTACTCTGTTTCGCTTTTACTGCTATCAATTAGTCGCTGTTTTCAAGTTTTCTCTATTCATTTTCGTGATTTGAAGCTCTAGATCTGATTTTTATTCGAATCTGTGGTTATATGGTTCTTCATAGTCTTTCTACCTTTTTTTTTTTTTTTTTTTTTTTTTTTTTTTCTTTGGTTTTTTTTAGCGAANTGGAGCCTGATTTACTTATAGTATTGTGTTAAGATTCATCGTGAAATGTGTGAAGTCGGGATCTAGCATTTTGGTTTTTCACTTCGGAATTGTTTCCTGACATTTTCTGATAATTCACATATTTATACTTTTACGTGATTCGAATCTCAATTATCTCGACTGTGGAAAGAGATCATGAGATTACGACTAGGGACGGTAGAAGTCGCGTGAGATCCACGCGCAAAATAGTTTTCTCTCCCATTCTCTCTCTCTCTCTCTCTCTCTCGTCTTCCCTCTTCCCTTCGCTCTGAGGTCTCCTCCGGTGCCGTGAGGGGACCTCCGTTTAGTTTATAGTTCAAGTAAGAGCTTCATTGTTAAGCTGATGTTTCGGCGGATCTCCGAGGCGTGTGGTGTGGTTCCGGTGTAGAGTGTGGTTGCGGCAGCTCGATGGCGGAGGTGGACGAGTCGCGGAGGAGATCTGGCAGAGGCATTTTCGCTAGAGGTCGGCGAGAAGCTGACTTCCGGAGATCTGCAGAGGTATCGCTCGCTCACGCCGGATAGGTGGGTTATGCCTATGTCCGAGGAGGTTGCGGTGGAGAAGGCTGAGCCGCCAGAGGATGGCGGTTTCTCTATCGTGTGTTTCTCAGCCGGGAAACCGTGATTCATCCCGACCGGATGGAAGGTTGACGACGCGTGGCGGTTGTGTGCGGTTGGTCAGAGGTGGCTATCGGAGGTGAGGCGCTGCTGTGAGTCGGCGTCGGTTTTTTGGCCGTGGGAGACTACAAACCATTGATTTCAAAATCGGACCGGACCGGTTGAACCGGTTCGCGAACCAAAGCAATACCCGGTTTGGGTTACTGCTGAAAATTGGTGTTGATTATAACCGTAAACCGTCTAAAAACCGGCCAAAACGAACAAAACCCGGTTTTGATTTTTTTTTTTAGTTTTCCACCATTGATTTTTGGTGTTTTCTTACCGTAAGACTGGTTTTTGTTGATTTTTTCCGATCGATCTTATACTTAAAAGCACTAGTGTGCAGAAACAAAGAAATGATTTTTTTTTTTAACTGAAAGTCTGCAACTTAAATTCGAGAAGAAACATGACGAAGGAGAAGATAGATGAGATGGGTGGGGTGGCGAAGGGTTTCAGACTAAAAGATATTTTCAAAAGATTCTTCCAGATTTTTTAAATATAATTTTAATATAACAAAAAGTAATAATGGTAATGTATATTTTTTTAAAATGGAGTTTAATCAAGGAGAAATTTCTTGTTAATCTCCACAATTTGGATGGGTCCCTACACCAATCTGGTCCGAAAAGTCGAAAAACTCCCGAAACTTTACAACCAAACTCATCTCTCTCTTTTTCACTTGACATCACCCACATTTCAAGAAAAAAAAGAAAAAAAAAGTAAAAAAAAAGAATAATAAAGAAAAAAAGGGAAAACTATTGTTTCCATCTTTCTGATTATCCAATCTAACAGAGCTCCATGGATCGCAGCATCTATGGTGGCTTCGCTGTCATTCTTTTGTTTCTCTTCCTTTTTATCTTCTTCTGCCTGTCCATCTATGTTAAGCGTGTTCAACTTCTTTATCTCAGATCTGTAGAGAGATTCAAAGAATCTCTTTAATTATCTCAATCTTTGTCGCATAAAGGATCGTTTTCAGCAATTTGTGGATGCTCATGAGTTTTGTTGGCATCAGAAACTTGATCCAGAACGTTGACTTCAGCGTTTGACCAAAAGGCACCGATTTTGATTAAATTCCTCGGTCACTTGCCGTCTCACGATTTTCTGAGCGTTTAGTCGGACAAATCACCAATTTTTTGAACAGTTATATACACGAGACACATAAGTTACCATATATTATGCGATAACAAATATTTAATATTATGAAACTCAGTTGAACCGGTTAGACCCACAACCCAAATAGTTATCCAGTTTATTTTCAGTTCCGAATTTAAAAACATTGCTACAAACCGAACGTCATCGACGGTAAGATAGGTGCCTCAGTCCCCGTTGGTAAAAGAGTGTCCTAACCGTGGTAAAAAGCAGTAAGATGATTCAGATGATGACTCAAATGATGATGACCTGACATTCAACGAAGAAGATGAGTCAGAAAATTCAGGATATTGAAAATTATCTCTTGGCAAGTGATAGAACCAGAAGAGAGAATGTAAGACCACCTTTTAGATATGAAGACTCAGATTTTGTTGGCTATGCACTCATGATTGCTGAAGACATGGAAACAAAAGTTTCAAAGTCAATGGCACAGGCAAAGAAGAGTCATAACTGGAAAGAATGGGACAATGCAGCCAAAGAAGAGTGGAATTCACTCATGAAGAATCATATCTGGGATTTAATTGAAAGGCCAGATAATGCTCGGGTTGTTGGCAGTAAGTAGATATACACTATAAAGTCTGGTATTCCAGGAGTTGAATTAAAGCGGTATAAGTGCAGACTTGTTGCTCAAGGGTTTTCTCAAACTGAAGGGGTTGACTACAATGAGATATTCTCCCCTTTGGTTAAGCATGTGTCAATCCACATTATGGTTTTAGCTGTGGTCAACAATGATTATGAGTTAGAACAAATGGATGTTAAAACAGCTTATCGCAAGAGACTTATATTGGGTCCAGCATATCGCATTCTGGGAATGAACATTATCAGAGATAAAAAGAAAAGAATTCTCAGCTTATCGCAAGAGACTTATATTGAGAAAGTTCTTAAAGCATTTGGTATGTCAGATTCTAAGTCTACGACTACTCCCTTAACTACTCATTTCAAGCTAAAAAGTCTAGACAAAAAGGAAAGAAAAGGCTGTTCACACGGATAAGGCCTCATGTACGCCATGATTGACTCAAGGCCCGAACTTGCTTATGCAGTTGGTGTGATAAGCAGATTTATGTCTAATCCTGGCCGAGATCATTGGACAGCGGTCAAGTGGGTCCTGAAGTACCTACGAGGAGTATCAAAAGCCAAGTTAACATTTATTAAAGGAGAAAAGTTCAGAGTTGAAGGTTTTTGCGATTCTGACTATGCTACAGATTTGGACAAAAGGCGTTCAGTCACTGGATTTATCTTTAAAGTCTGGGGAAATACAGTTTCTTGGAGGTCTAACCTACGATCAGTTGTAGCTCTATCAACTACAGAAGCATAATATATGGCATTATCTTCAGCCATAAAAGAAGCTACATGGTTGAAAGGTATTTGTGAGGAATTGGGTTTTGATGCAGGATCAGTCATGATTCACTGTGATTCTCAAAGTGCATTGGCTCTAGCTAAAAATGCAATGCATCATGAAAGAACTAAACACATCGCTACTAAGTATCATTTCATTCGGGATATTGTATCAGATGGCATTGTCAAGCTATACAAGATTCACACTAGCCGTAATCCAGCAGATTTCTTAACTAAAGCTTTACCTGGGACTAAGTTTTAACTCTGTTGCGATTTGGTGAATGTCGTCTAAACAGCTTGAAGGAAGGTTTCTTGAACCACATAAACAAGATAAAGGCGTGAATTATTATCTGTTTTCTGATTCGTGATAGTGTTAATCTCAATAAATAAAGTTCAGAGATTGACTTACCTGTAGAGCGTGTTGAAGCTCAAGAGTCTTCAGTTTCTGCACACGGAAGTCTGAGATCGATCTGTTGGGGTTTGTTTTCTGGTATTTCTGTGGTCAGTTGGGTTTACAGCGAGAAAGAAGTGAGATCTAAGAATGAGTTTTCAGTTGTTCACCTAGGTTTGTTTGTCTGAGCAGCAGAAGAGCGGTAGAGGTGTTCTTCAGGCAGTTGTTAAGAGGAAAAGGAAGACGGAAAGTAGTGTCTTTTCGTATGATTTTGAAATTGAGCAGGCACGAGGAGTCAGTCAGTGCTTATTGCGGAGATTGACAAATCTCAATAAGATACCTGTTTATTCTGATGACCGGCATTGCTTGTCGAAGCCGGAGGGTGTTCGACGGTTCAAGTCCAGTCGCATCGGTGTTCACTATCGCGAAGATATGAAGAAGCTAGGGTTGGCGGAGTTCTCGGTGTTATGCCGAAAGGTGGAGATTGTGAATGTTTATTCGGTCAAACACCAAATGGGCTGGAGGCCCATTCATCCGCATATACTCCTTCTTGGGCTTGATCAAAGAAGAAGCCCACCTTCTGAAGTCACGTGTATAAGTCAATGTTGTCTTCTCCGTTTCACCTGTAACAAGAAACACATATGTTAGATGAGTTGTTACAGAGAGTGAGAAAGGAGAGCGATAGAATTGCGAGCTAGAGAGAGAGAGAGAGACTCACATCAGGTTCTTCTCCATCGTAGTTGAGCTAAGGCTTTTTGTAACTGAGAGGTGATTCCCGGTGTATCAGAATCACCGTGTAACGTTGGTTTTCAGGTGATAGTGATCAACGACGGGAGACGTGTTATCTCCCCCTAGTGAGTAGGAAACAAACACTGGATTAACAAAAACTCTTTATGTCATTTACTTTCCTGCAAATATAGAGAAGTAAACACTAGATTTTGTTTGTGGGCATTCTTAGATTAAACACCAGATTATGTAGTTACTATCCTCATTTACATCAATTGGTACCTTCGTGGATACAACCTTTTATATGTGCAGGGATACTAAATAACTCTAAATTGCATAAGTTCAGGGATTTGAGATTTGAGTGTCCTAGTTACGGGATTGATATCCCTCAAAATCTGTCATAATAACTCCAATAGGAATCAGAGAAACTAGTTGAATTGAAGCTGAACCAATCAACCAAGTATTTGTTTATGAAATTAACAAACAAAAAGTTTCCAGAATGAGAAACAAAGATGCTCAGATAGAACCAAAACGAAACCTACCAATGAGCTATATATCGCCCGTTCTGATATAATAAGATGTGTATCATCATCACACAAACAAGCAAACTGCAAACAGAAACTACATAACGCCAGTTTTGACACCAACCACACAAAGTATTTTTGTTCTTGTCAGGATATGACTCTCGAACAGAAACGGTGTGTTTGTTCTTGTCAGGATATGACTCTCGAACAGAAACCGTGTGCCTGATTTAATTACACATAAAAGAAGAAGAATGCAAAGAGTTGATATCACCGAAAAGTTGATAATTTGATTCGCTTCATAGCAGGTTCATCTACAAAACACAAGATTAAAAAGGAAGTCAAATAAATTCAGCATTTACTTGCAACAAACAAAGAATATATATTCCCATTCTCACGAAGGTTAAATTTAGATAAGAGAAACAAAGATTTTACCTGTAGCTGCAGAGACCATCAATTGAAGAATTTAACTGAAGGGACGTGTTGACATCCAAGCACACGTTACAGAGCATAATGAGGATGACTTGTTTTCATCATTCTTTATATTATGTCACCTTTTTCGTTGGAAATATTGTCCTGATCAGATCTCAATCTTCGTCTTTCCATTTGTCGTCTAAAGCAATCAATGCTTTAAACGTTTCCAGCAATCCAAAGAGTTCATCATGGACTGATTGCATATCTCCGGTTTTCTTTTCTTCTTCATTGGATCTGAGAGCCCGCAAGATTGTTTGCAACACAGATGACCGGGTAAACTCTTGTGAGACGCACACCCATGCAAGTGCATCAAAATGATGTTTAACCATCTCGTGATTAAATACTTGTCTAACAAGTTGGTTTTGCCAATACCACCCATCCCGGTTATGGAAACCACTTGAAACGTGTCTTCCTCCTCCACCAAGTATCCAACCACTGTCTTTAGTTTTTCTTCTAACCCCACATGATGGCTTTCGTTGTCTTCAGAAAATGTCTGTCGAATCTCCCTTTGTCTATCATGTAGAGGTTGCATATACCGCCATCAGTAATGATTTGCTGAATTCCAAAACTTTGCATCACATTTATCACCTTGGAGATCTTCCTACTTATGCCTTCAACATCTATTGCAATCTCCCTATGATCCAGAATAACACAAGCAAGACTTTTGATACGCTTCTTGACGCCACTTGTTTTGCCATCTTTTACTTTAAGAAGATAGGTTTCGATTGTATCCTCTGCATCACAAACAATTCCTTTGATCTCTTCCACACAGTTTCTGACAATGGCACTTGTATGTTTTTTGGCATCAGCATCTTCAAAAAAGGAATTTAACAGGTTTAGGGAGTTGAGGATCAAGTAGCTGAACTAAAAAGTGATCTAAACCTGTTAAATTCCTTTCTAGAAGATGCTGATGCGAAGAAACATTCAAGTGCCATGGTCAGAAACTGTGTGGAAGAGATCAAAAGAATTGTTTGTGATGCAGATGATACAATCGAAACCTATTTTCTTAAAGTAAAATATGGCAAAACAAGTGGCGTCAAGAAGCGTATCAAAAGCCTTGCTTGTGTTATTCTGAATCATAGGGAGATTGCAATAGATGTTGGAGGCATAAGTAGGAGGATCTCCAAAGTGATAAGTGTGATGCAAAGTTTTGGAATTCAGCAAATCATTACTGATGGCGGGTATATGCAACCTCTACATGATAGACAAAGGGAGATGCGACAGACATTTTCTGAGGACGACGAAAGCCATCTTGTGGGGCTAGAAGAAAAAGTAAAGATAGTGGTTGGATACTTGGTGGAGGAGGAAGATACGTTTCAAGTGGTTTCTATAACCGGGATGGGTGGTGTTGGCAAAACCACCCTTGCTAGACAAGTATTTAATCATGAGATGGTTAAACATAATTTGGATGCACTTGCATGGGTGTGTGTCTCACAAGAGTTTACCTGGTCATCTGTGTTGCAAAATCTTGCGGGCTTTCAGATCCAATGAAGTAGAAAAGAAAATCGGAGATATGCAATCACTCCATGATGAACTCTTTGGATTGCTGGAAACGTATAAAGCATTGATTGTCTTAGACGACATATAGAAAGAAGGAGATTGGGATCTGATCAGGCCAATATTTCCATCGAAAAAAGGTGACATAATATAAAGAATGATGAAAACAAGTCATACTCATTATGCTCTGTAAGATAATTGGAAATATTCCAAATATTTAGATTATTATTATTGTTTTAGGGTTTTATGGCTTTCTTATAAATAGCCGTTTTGGCTTCTTGTATTATTAAGTGATTGATTATTAATAAAAGAGCTTAGGTTTTTGGGAGAAAGTATTCTCTATCCCTTGTTTTCGGTAGATCTAGAGAGATCTCAACGAGTTCAAGAAGCAGGTCCCAAGTGAGAATTCTATTGAATTCCTTGGTTGAGCTGGCATGTCCGATCGATTCTGAAACAACCAATCTTTTTTTTTTTTATATTTATCAATGCGGAAATTCTCATAAAAGAATCAATAAATAAATAACCATA
>OVBJ01002869.1:0-14966 GCA_900406535.1 Noccaea bulbosa
AAAAAAAAAAAAAAAAAAAAAAAAAAACGAAAGAGTGTTGGTTGTTTCAACAAATACCACAACCTACTTATGCTCAAATTTGGTGTAATGAATAATCAAAAGATGCCAAGGTAACATGCATGCTTAGTAGTTTCAATCGGACTTATCTGCCTTACTCGATGAAGAAGAAGATGATGATCTTGGTGAAGTTATGGACTTGGTGACTAGAGGTTATAACTTGCCTGAGTTTGATTGGAGGAGGAATTATATTGAGTTATCAACAAAAAGCCTAAGATTAGTATCCGGGAACCAGGCCACATTGTGGTACCTTCACAAACAAGCAATATGTTAAACAAAAAACTACACTTTGCCATTTAGTTGATGAGACACTTTTGAATCCTTGGAATAACTCCACCACCAGGAATAGTTTCTTTGATAAGAGTATCAAAATAAATATCCCCACGAATAGCAAGCTGCAAGTACCTTGGTGTGATACACTTCACTTTCAGATCCTTGCTCGCGTTACCAGCCATTCCAACACTTCTTCAGTCAGATACTGAAAAACAACATCTGTGTAAACTGCAAACGTTGCACCAACGTGTCCACGAGTCGTTGACCTCCCTTTCAACAGTCTATGGATTCTCCCCTCTGGAAACTGAAGACCAGCACGAGAAGAGCGCATGGTGCGTTGCTTCTTCTTGTCCTTATTCTTCTCGTTGCCACATGGTTTCCCCATTATGAGCCCTTTCGCTCCTTTGCTAGACAGTTTCCTGCAAAAAAGTATCACTTTGTTTGCTCTTGGAGATAGAGAGAGGGAGTATGATATATTTCCATATCTATAATACTCTATATTTTTCAGAAACCTAAACCAAATTCAAAAGCAAAATCTTAGCGAGGAAGATAACAAACCACAAATCGAAAGAAAATTCACACTCACCTAGCTAACTAACAAACCACTCGCTATAAAAGCTGTGTTAGCTCAGTGAGTGTGAATTTTCTTTCGATTCATGGTTTGTTTTGTTCCTCGCTAGGGTTTTGCTTTTGGATTTGGTTTGGGTTTCTGAAAAATATAGAGTAGAGATAAGGAAATATACCATACTCCCTCTCTATGTCTCCAAGAGCTAACAAAGTGATACTTTTTTGCAGTAAATTGTCTAGCAAAGGAGCGAAAGGGCTGATAATGGGGAAACCAAGTGGCAAAGAGAAGAAATAAGGACAAGAAGAAGCAACACACCACTCGCTCTTCTCATACTGGTCTTCAGTTTCCATGGGGGAGAATCCATAGACTGTTGAAAGGGAGGTCAATGACTTATGGACGCGTTGGTGCAACGTCTGCGGTTTACACAGCTGTTATTTTGCAGTATCTGATTGAAGAAGTGTTGGAGATGGCTGGTAAAGCTAGCAAGGATCTGAAAGTGAAGCATATCACACCAAGGCACTTGCAACTCACTATTCGTGGGGATATTGAGTTTGATACTCTTATCAAAGAAACTATTCCTGGTGGTGGAGTTATTCCAAGGATTCACAAGTGTCTCATCAACTAATCTGGCAAAGAGTAGTTTTTTGTTTAACCTATTGCTTGTTTGTGAAGGACCCACAATGTGGCCTGGTTCCCGGATACTAATCTTAGGTTTCTTCTTGATAACTCAATGTAATTCCTCCTCCAATAAAACTCAGGCAAATTATCACCTCTAGTCACCAAGTCCATAACTTCACCAAGATCATTATCTTCTTCTTCATCGAGCAAGGTAGATAAGTCCGCAGCACCATTGAAACTACCAAGCATGCATGTTACCTTGGCATCTTTTGATTCTTCATTAGACCAAATTTGAGCATAAGTAGATTGTCGTGTATGTAAATACCTCGCACAAACAAACCAATCTGAATGGTTGTTATCCAAATCAGCAAACGCATCTTGTAATTTTGGCACGGAAGTCAAAAGCCAAAAGCCACAAATGCAATGCCATCGGAAATCCTTTAACATCGATCTTCAAAATACCAGATTTAACCTTACTGACAGAATATATCAGTAAGTCAAAAGAATATATTCCTCAAGCATAACTATTGATATTGGTTTTGCTATGTCCAAATATTTTCCCGGAAACCTGCACTTGGCAATCGCATAAGGCACCAAGAATATACTCTCAACAAGAACCAACATTGCTAACCTCAGTTTGCCTTCCTCTCCATCCGCACCTAGAGGCTTAATCTGAGCTATCAACTCTTCCAAACTGTGGCTTCTCTTACATAAGGGCCACTCGAATTCTTCTTCTATCGGGACTCCTTCTCTTTCCCAGCATGTTAGTGCAGTTACGAAGTGAAATTCTCGTAATGAGAACTTCATTGGTTGGCCACTGAAGTGAAATAATAGTTCGTTTTTCTTTGTTGTCAAATTCTGTCTTGACATCAAAAAGTAAACTAATTGTCCCGAGAAACCCAATCCATCTCCAATCTGTGCACCACCATCTTTCCATAAACCTGCTTGGATGATTGGGCCAAGGAATCTGTTTTTCAGCTTACTGAATGGTGAGTATGCCTTTAAGAATATTCAAGTAAGAAAATGTCGAATTGTTATTGATTGTTATGACCTCAAAACAACATATATACCAATAAGTTAGGGAAACAAAAATCTCAGTTTACTTGCAGCGGAAAGGTATGGAGCTATCTCAGCCACGTTAGCATAAACCAAACTACCATCCCTCCATTGCACCGCCTAATCTCAATTTGAGAATCCTCAAGTAAGAAAATGTCGAATTGTTATTGATTGTTTTGACCTGAAAAAAAAATATATATACCAATAAGTTAGGAAACAAATCTCAATTTACTTGGGGCGGAAAGGGTATATAGCTATCTCAGCCACGTTAACATAAACCAAATTACCATCCCTCCATTGCACCGCCTAATCTCAATTTTCACACGATGTATACACATCATACAATATAGCTCCATAAAGACGTGTGTAACATGGCACATACGGTGAATCACCACACATACAGTGCATACACAACACATGCAGTGTAACACCACACACACGATGCCAACACATCACAACACACCGATAGCCTGCAATGCTTCATGGGCACTCCACGGTCAACAATCGTACATGTGAAGGTCTTACCCGTTGGCAATATTGCCTTCCCCAGATATACTGCTGGACCAGAAACTCGTCACTACACCATGGCTTATTCTCGGGAGAATAACCGGCACATTCAATGCTAGGCCGTTACCCTAGCTGATGGCATCGAGTAGTTTCCGTCCACCCCAAGACGTGCCCACATGGCAACCATATGCGATGGCGTCGAGTAGTTTCCATCTACCCTAAGACGCGCCCACATAGCTACAAGATATCTCAACTCAAACAACAGTAACTTGTACGCTTCTCACTAAGCTTACAACATATACTTAAACTAATACTTGTATATATATAATATCACACCAGCATTCGAACATTGATCTTATTAACACTCAACCAATTCATTTAAATACAATGTTCGATTATTAATTAGTCCACATTCGATTACATGATTTTCAACACTTAATATTCAAAAGATCACTTAACAATCAACAATGAACATCTTATTCCACAAATATTTATATAGGCTTCCTATATAAATATTGATACACAAATATTAATTAAATATATAATATTTATTAATATCAAGAAAGAAATTATTTTAATCCAATAAATAATATCCCACATAATTAATCATGAATAAATAAATTTAGATTCATCCAATAAATATAATTAATTAACATGGATCCTAAAATAATACTAGGTTCACAAGCAACAAACAATACTTATGCTTGGTTTAATCCAAGTCTTAGCGTTAAATAATATAGAATAACATATAGAAGGGAACGGTGAAATTCATCCTCACCTTAGCCTTAAAAGAGTCAGTGTGATTGGTTGGAGAAAAATGAAAAGACATGGACTTCGACATGAAGATGACGTACGTTGACGTTGAGTGAAGAGGAGTTGGCGCTCTCGGGCAGAGACAACGGATCGGATCGAACGGTTACAGCGAGGGAACAATGGCAAGATCTCGGCAGGAGCATCAACGTGAGAGTGGTGGTGGACCGTTGACCGCAGATCCGGGAATCATGGCACATCTCTGGTTTGCTATGAAGATATGCCTCGGCTTTCTTCTTCTCTCTCTACTGGTTTTCCTTCTCTCTCTCCCCATGCCAACACTCTCTCACTACAAAAAGCACGGGTTTTAAGTTTTAACTTCAGTTTTATATTGGGTTAACGTCGGTGATAAAGTGACACTAAAAAACATCGCATCAGTTTTTAAAGCGACTTGTTATGTTTTAAAAGACTAACGTTAGTTTTAACGTCTGAAGTCTAACGACAGTTCACAACAGACGTAAACAAAACTATGGTCCCGACTGGTAAGGACTGTGACTTTAGGCTTTGACTTTAGACTTTTGACTGTAGAGAATTTGGCTGTTAGAACTGTGACTGTTACTTTATATATTTCTGAAAGTCTGATTGGTAACAAAAACTTTTAAAACTGTTACTTTTATTTTAAAATATATATTTTTGGTGTTTTATTTATAATATAATTTATAGATTTTTCATGAGAATATATATTATCATGAAAAAACAAACAATTTTATTTTTATTATTAAATTTTTTAAAGTAAGACTACATAAATTACAATTTAAGCATTTTAAATATATTTAACCAATAATATTATTTTAAATTATTAAATATTAATAATGAATCTCAAAAGAATGAGAAAAAAATATCAGTAACAATTCATCATCAAACACTATTAATAATATATTATTTTCTTACAACAAAAACATTTTAAATTACAACCTTGGATTTTTTTATTGGAATATTACTTTGATTGTGTCAAATATTTTCTAAACAACAAAGCTTATTGATTTCCTATTAGAGAAAAACCAAAACTCAACGTCAAATTTCCTGGAGGGAACTACCTCACGTTGTCTCTGGACACCTACACGGATATGGGCCCATTGCTTACGGCCTATTTGAATATCCGGAGAGAGGGTCTATCTGTGGGCTGCACCTCCCTCAGGGGATTAGTCTGGGCCCGTCCATAGGCCTGGGATTTACCCCTGAGTTACCAAAAAAAAAAAAAAAAAAAAANAAAACAAAATTTAAAGAGTAAAAATGAAACAGTCGGCAGTTGAGACTTTAGAGAAAAAATAGGAGTGAAAAACCTGATTGGATTAAAATGACTTTCAAGACTGTATAATTCTCTAAAGTCCTAACAGTCTTAGTGCCAATCGGGCCCTATATCTATGTTAATTAAAAACCGACGTAATTTTTAAAGTTTAACGTCAGTTATACAGCTTTTTCTTAAATTAAATATAACTGTAATTTTTATATTTTTTAATGACAATGGATAATAGGAAAAAAAAAATCAAATCTTATATAGAAGAAGTCATACATTGTTAATAAAATACAATATATTATTTGAAGACTAGAAAATCAAATAGAAATTACAATATTTTGTTGATGTATAAAAGTAAGCAGAAATTTGTTCCCACCCAAGTTTCCATATAGAAATGCTAATGCACACCAACTCTTCTGAAAGAGACTGAGACGCATACATAAACTGCAATAATAACATAGTAGCCATAATCAAGAACCAATAAAAAAATCAATGAAATAAGATACATGTTTCTTCTCTATAACCTACTCAAACAATCCCACGAGCTACAACTTAGCCAAGCAAATTACTATATGCCCTTTACTAATGACATAGCGTAGACTAACAACACCACACCTTCTAAGTCAATAACTAACAGTAACACTGATTTCTCATTCTCCTTGACGGCTAGGGTTCGGAAATGGAGAAGACACCACTTCATGTGATATACGTACGCACGTTTCTCACCAAAGAAGAATGGATGGGCCTAATGGGCTTTCAAACAAAAATTTTAAAAGAGGCCCATTTTCAAGAATCCAGGATGTCACAAATCATCATAGAATGTAAAAAATAGTGATAAAATGTTAAGATAATAATATTTTTGAAACTCCTATGTAAAAATATAGTTTTAATAATAAACTAAAATAATAATTATAAAATTTAGGCATATATATCTAAAGTAATTTAGTAAAATATGACTCCAATGTAGTTTGTCTTTTCTGAAAGTTGGATTCTCGTTGGAGTTCATCTCGAATTTTCCTTATTGTATCAACAATTTCTAGTTGTGTCTTCAATTTATGTTAAAGAACAAAAAAAGACTTGTATCTATTAAAACAAAACAATGTCTCATACGAAGAAAAAAAAGTAAATAAGCAAAATAGAAAATTAACATAATATGAAATATGTAATTAACAAAGTATAAAGAAATTTGAATAAAAAACTGAAAAATATATTTTTACAAAACTTTTTGTTTGTGATAAAATAATTATATCGATAAAATAATAACTCTATAAGATAATAAATTTTCAAAGTCCCAACATTATTATTTTATAGAGGTTTTACTTTATTAAAAGAGAATACATGCTGATGTGTCATCATATGATTTATTCTCATGATTTTTTACTTAAGGCAACATTTACTATACTATTTACATAATATACCATTACATTAGTTTGATTAGAGAATAATTTATATTAATTATTTATACAAATTTTAGCATAATTTATATTAATTATTTATACAAATTTTAGCATTTAATTCTTTCCATATTTTAGTCAATATATCAAATTAATTGTTTTCTTAAATACTATATTTTTTTCTCATTTTTGATGAACTAAATTTTATAAAAATAAATAAATTATCACATTACTCTTTTTTTTTTTACACAAATTATAATCTGAGTTTTTAATAACAGATATTAATTACTAAAATGATGAAATTTATAAGTATATCATCAAAGTCCCACATTGGAAATGAAGATGTGTGATAGTTTAAAAGACTATTATAAAAAAGACCAAAATGATTAAAAAAACCCATAAAAAATGAAAGATTAATTTAATAATCATCCAAATTTATAAATATATTTTGTTTTATATGGTTATTTGATAAAACTATATAATTAAACCAAATAAAAATTTTATTATAATAAATATTTCACAGTGAAAAAGTTGAAAATATTTATATCAAGATATTAAATTATTTGAAATTGTTAACTTTGTGAAAAAGTTAAAACATTTAAAAGATTTTTTTATCACAAATTTGAATATATTATAAAATTTCAACTTATTTTATGAAATACATGAAGTAAATTTTTTTTTAAAGAATAATATTTTATTTTAATTTCTTTTGTTCTTTAAATTATCTTATTATATTATAGTAATTTGAGGTTTATATATGCTTCAGTCTATCATATTAAATATGTGGTCAATCAGGACAGCTGGAAGCACGTGTGAGGTGGGAACCAACACATGGCTCTTTTGATTAATTTTTTCTTTAGTTTTAGAAACTAAATTTTCATAAAAAGAAAAATTTTAGTGCCTAATTTCTCTTAAAAACATTATAAGGCATACTTTCTCCAAACAATTATAGAAAAAGTTTAACATTTTTATAGTTTAATATTTAAATTTTTTTAACACAGAGCCCAGATTTTGTATGGCCCGGGCATGTGGTCAACGCTTTAAGTTATTTACCTTATAGACCACAAATAATCTAAATTTGCATTTTTATTAGAAAAATATCTATTTAACTATCTCAATTTTTTCTGCGACGGATTAAAAAAATATCTATAATGTTGTCTCATAGACATCCAACCTAAAACCAATTGGCAAGTTGCATTTATATATTATTTCGAGGACAATCATAATTTTAAAGTCTCATTATATTTTATATAGATGCAAGTTGTCTGTATTGTATTTATGTATAAAAAAATTTCATCAAAAAAATTATATTTTTATAATTAAAATTAAGATTTAATGATATAGTAGACTTACTCGGTAGACCTCACACGTTTTTATAGTTTTTAACCTAAATATCTTTGCTTATCTATAAATGATTCATTTGTATGCATTCATATTTTTGGTCTATGATAATTTCTATGTTTTAATTATTCAAATTGTTGTCAAATTATTATTTTATTTAATTGTTAATTAAAATTTAAGTTGTAATTACGAGGTAGACCTCTAATATTGTCTACGAGGAAGACTTCACCGGTAGACCACATCGTTCGGAGATTAAAATCATAATCGAGGCAAACATTTTTTTGTTTGGTCATAAGGGAGTATGAGGTATTGTTACTATCTCTAGAAGCTAGTTTTGCATTTGTTTCAATTTGCGTCTACTTGATTAGAAAAAATGAATTTGTGGTCTAGAAGTAACAGTTCCCTCGTATTTTGTTGCTTTATCAAATCACATCCCACAAAGATATATTATTGCTTTTTTTTTTACAGCTATTGGTTTATTTTTTAATATTTCATTTGCATAAATATATATATATATATATATATATATATATACAAGTAGTGTTTATTCACCAATATGAGAATTCTGTGATTTATTAATTAATTATTAATCCATTTGTTTTCATTTGTTGTTTAGTGTTTCAATATCGATCTGTCGCTTTTGAGAACAAATAAATTTATGTTCCCATGTTACTGTGGTCCTAATCTAAGTGATGTGAACAAACCTTTGAAAAGAAAGAAAGAAATAAATTTCTTGTTTGAAACTTTGAAATTTTCTTTTTCTTCTCTACGTGGCTCTTACAAATTTCACAATCATTGAATCTTTAGCCAAAAAAATCCTCTGTAAACTCCAAATCTCCAATAATGATCTCCTGTTCTGTCTGTTCTTGATTTCCTCTGTCTTGATTTCTTGTTTTTCAAAGCTTTGAAAATTCCTTCTTCTTCTTTAGTTATACGTCTCTCTTACAACTTCCACAATCATTGAATCTGTAAGGATAAACCCAAAAACTCCTCTGTAAACTCCAAATCTCCAATAATCATCTCTTGTTCTCTGGTCTTGATTTCCTATGTCTCGATTGATAGTCTCGTTTTTGTTCTTGTTCTTCCAGCTTTTGAGCGTCCCTGTTCAAGCTCAGAGAACAGAGACAACAACAGCAACAACAGAGTTTGTTTTTGGAGGTTTTACGGGAAACGAAACAGAGATTCAAACAGAAGGAGCTGCGATGATCCAACCCAATGGAGTATTGAGACTCAACGATCGAAAATCAAACGTCCTCGGGACAGCGTTCTACAACAAACCGGTGAGATTGCTTGACCGTAGCAATCTCTCCACCAACGCCACTGTTCGTTCTTTTAGCACCTCATTCGTCTTCGGCATACTCTTCACCAGCTCCCGCAACGGAGGTTACGGCTTCACCTTCACACTATCTCCCACACCAAACCGTCCAGGCGCCGAGTCAGGACGTTACTTAGGACTTGTCAACGAACAGAACGACGGGAACTCATCGAACCACGTTTTCGCAGTTGAGTTCGACACTGTGCAAGGAACTAGAGATGATAACAGTAGTAGAGTAAGCAATCACTTGGGTCTAAATTTCAACGGTGTCGCCTCGTTTGTGGAGGAACCGGTTATGTATGAAGACGGCGATAACCGGAGAGACGAAGTCCAGATCCGAGTCCGTTTGGATTACGACGGACCCACCCAAACTCTGAGTCTGTTGGCAACTCCTTGGAGAATCCCCAGTGACCCACGACAACCAACGATCTCGCAACGCATTCCTAAGCTGTCAGAGATCATGCAAGAAGAAATGTACGTTGGGTTCACCGGATCCACAGGGAAAGATCAGTCGAGTGGTCACTATATTATGGCTTGGAGTTTCACTAGCGGTCGAAGTAATTTAACCGCAGCCACATTGCTCCCATTTCGAGACATTCCTCTTTTGCTGCCTGTTAAAGGTTACAAATGATTTCTTCAGTCAGTTTTATAGTTTTATTTCAATACTCACAAAAGCTATACTTTATTTTTTCAGATAATAAAGCCTTGGTGTCAAAGATTCTCATAGGTTAGATACCTAAACCACCAAAAACTCTTGAGGTTTCTTGATACAAAAGTAACTAATGGAATCTATGTTCTTGATATTTTTTTTTTTAGTTGCGAGTCCGGTAGTAAGTATTCTCGTGGTCTTGGGGGTTATAGCGTTTTTTATCAGAAAGATTAGAATATCAAATGCTCAGAGAAGAAAGAACTTCAAAGCTCTTATTCCGCTGAAACATTATCGTTACAGTGAAGTGAAGAGGTTTACAAACTCATTTGCTTGCGTTGTTGGGAAAGGAGGGTTTGGAACTGTGTACAAAGGACACCTTCCTGATGGTCGTAAGGTCGCGGTCAAGGTTTTGAAGGATTCAAAGGGCAATGGCGAAGACTTCATCAATGAAGTCGCCAGTATGAGCCAAACATCTCATGTTAACATTGTTTCTTTGGTTGGATTCTGCTTAGAAGGATCCAAAAGAGTGATTGTTTATGAGTTTCTAGAGAATGGGTCTTTGGATCAGTTTATCTCAGCAAATGCCTCGTCAAGTGCTGAGTGGAGAATGAGGCTTTACGAGATTGCACTAGGAGTCGCTCGTGGTCTTGAATACTTGCACTATGGCTGCAAAACAAGGATTGTGCATTTCGACATCAAACCTCAGAATATTTTGTTGGATTGCAATCTTTGCCCCAAAGTTTCGGACTTTGGCCTCGCTAAGCTCTGCAAGAAGAAAGAGAGCACCATGTCGGTGTTAGACACAAGGGGAACAATAGGGTACATTGCACCAGAGATGATCTACAGAGTTTATGGGAGTGTGTCTCATAAGTCAGATGTGTATAGCTATGGAATGTTGGTTCTTGAGATGATCGGTGCAACAAACAAAGACAGAGCCGAAAACGTTGCTTCTAACACTAGCTCGATTTATTTCCCTGATTGGATCTATAAGGATCTTGAAAATGAACAACATATTAAGCTTTTTGGGGATGAATTAACTCGAGAAGAAGAAGAAATCACAAAGAAGATGATCTTGGTGGCTTTGTGGTGTATTCAGTCGTATCCATCAAATAGACCATCCATGAACAGAGTTGTCGAGATGTTGGAAGGAAGCTTGGATGCTCTTGAGTTACCTCCTAGACCTGTCTTGCAATTCCCCATAACACCTCTTCAAGAATCATCAACACTTTCAGGGGATATCTCAGTTTGATCCAAGAACACTATTTATTTAAGAAATGTAATACTGATGCAGCGTATATAATATTATGTATTATTTCTATGTATTTTCTAACAGTAGGATTTTCAGAGTTTTTATGCTTTTTTATAAATTAATCGTTTAGGCTTCATATTGTATGCAATTGAGGCTATGAAACTTGGATATTGTTTTCTCTCTAGGCATTCTTTCTGTTTCTGGAGCAGTGATGGTCCTTCTTCTAGCCGGAAGTTTGCTCTGTTTCATCATTCGGAGAAGGAAGGCGCAAGCATCATCTCAATACACAGAACATCATCGCAAAGACTTGCCAGTAACGTCTTATTCAAGCAAAGAAACATCAAGCTATCCAACTTCCACAACAATCTCCAGCAGCAAGAAGAATTACAAAGTCGTATGCTGGAGAAGAAAGACATCAGATGATCCGAGACAACAGAAACTCAAGGCCCTTATTCCACTGAAACATTATAACTACGCACAAGTAAAGAGAATGACAAAGTCTTTCGCCGAAGTGGTTGGGAGAGGTGGATTTGGGACAGTCTATAGAGGAACCCTTCACGATGGCCGTAGTGTTGCGGTGAAGATCTTGAAAGACTCAAAGGGTAATAATGATGAGGACTTCATCAACGAAGTTTCAAGCATGAGCAAAACCTCTCATGTCAACATTGTTGACCTGCTTGGATTCTGCTCTCAAGGTTCCAAGAGAGCAATCATTTACGAATTTTTGGAGAATGGATCTCTGGATAGGTTCATCTCGAGAAATACATCGATGAATATGGATTGGACGACACTACACAGTATCGCTCTAGGCGTTGCTCGAGGTCTAGAGTACTTGCACCATGGCTGCAAAGCAAGAATTGTACATTTCGACATAAAACCACATAATGTTCTCTTAGATGATAATTTCTGCCCCAAAGTTTCTGACATTGGCCTCGCTAAGCTCTGCGGGAAGAAAGGGAGCATGATGTCACTACTAGACACAAGAGGAACGATCGGGTACATTGCACCCGAGGTTTTTTCAAGAATGTACGGTAGGGTCTCTCACAAATCAGATGTGTATAGCTACGGAATGCTGGTCCTTGAGATGATAGGAGCAAGGAACCAGGAAAGAGCTGATCAAACATCTGCATCAAACGCAAGCTCAATGTACTTTCCTGAATGGATATACAAGGATCTTGAGAAGAGAGACAATGAAAGGCATAATGGGAATGGAATCACCTGCGAAGAAGAGGAGATAGAAAAGAAAATGACATTGGTGGGTTTATGGTGTATTCAGCCTTCTCCATCAGATCGCCCATCGATGAACAGAGTGGTGGAGATGATGGAAGGAAGTGTAAATGCTCTTGAAGTCCCTCCAAGGCCTGCTTTCCAAATTCCACCAGCACCACTTCAAGAATCTTCCACACTCTCAGAGGGCATTTCGGTTTATACCGAGTATGATTTATGAATGTCATGCATAAAAGATGAAAACCTCCTTGGAACCTAGTAAAGCACAAAAGCAGCATATGAAATTTTTATTTCACAAAATGTAATATATTGTCTACATTGCAGATTTGACCCATTGTGTCACCAGACTATCAAGATAATTATTGCGTTTCTTGTAGCTCACAAACTGAAACCGGAGATCGTAGATAAGTTCTCAGACAAGTCTTTATGATCGTTCTGCATACCTTTTTGTTTAACAAACTAATAAGTCATTTCTCTTAGTGACATCTATTTTAGTGTTCTAATATGTTTCTCCGTTGATTTTCAAACTTTTGGACGTAGCTTAATATTGAGGTTAAAAGAGAAAACAAAGAATAAAAAGTCTTCCAAAGTAAACACCCCAAGTCTCCACTATCCCACTTGACTTCATCTTTATGGTTGTCTCTTTGCCTCTCTCTCTCTCTCTCTCTCTGAATCACTTCTTCTGCTTTTCTTTATAGATCTAAAATCATGTACTATCTCCCCACTTCTTGTCTGGTTTTTTTCTTCCTCTTCTCCTTATTCCACCTTCTTTCTTGTGTTTCAAGTCAACAACAAGAACTTAGGTTATGTGAGACTCTGTTTCAGTGTGGGAACATCACCGCTGGTTTTCCCTTCTCCGGAGAGAATCGTCCCCTAGCTTGTGGTTATCTATCGCTGAAGCTTCACTGCTATAAAAACAAAACCTCTATAATTATCTTAAACCATCTCTACGATGTTCTCGATATAGATCAAACATCTAACACTCTTAGACTCTCCAAAGCAGAGCTTCTAGGTTCTTTTTGCAACACTACATTCACAGCCACAACCTTGCCTCCCGAAACCTTTGAGCTCTCGCCAAGCTACAAACACCTCACTGTTTTCTATCTCTGCGATCCTAAGCTTCCTTACCGTTCGAGTTATACATGTCCTGGCACAGGTCCTGTCTCAGTGTCTGAAACCCTTGATTATTCTAACACCTGCGATGCCAGTTTCAGAGTTTACGTTCCTAAGAGCTTCGTTCCAGAAGAGAAAGAGTTAAATATTACAAATCTGGAAAGTGCTTTGAGTGAAGGGTTTGAGGTGAAGGTGAAGGTGAAGATTGATGAGAAAGCATGTCATAGATGTTCATCCTCTCATGGAATCTGTGGCTTTGAAGATACCACACAGGTTTGCTGCAAGGAGGTCTCATTATCAGGATGCAATATACTCTACGTACCTCCTGATGGTAAGTTTCTTATACATCATCATCGTTTCATAGTCATTTTTCTTTTCTCTCAACTATCACTCAGCATCCATAATCTTCATCTAAAACTGAATTCTGTTCCGATCTTCTTTATTTCTTTCTTGACTCACATTGACCTTTTTGATACTATGTTCCGATACCCCTCTGTTAGTTCTCATACTTTCAGACATAGTGAGTTTAAAAAAGAAGGTGATACAAATATATAAACTTGGCATTGAGTCACTCTGTTTCACTAAATTGATTTTTCTTCTTCATCAGTCAGTTTCAGTAGTGTAGTCTCTTGCCTGCAAATTTTCTGGAATATCTTTAGATTCCCTGTTTTGAAAACTCTCCCAGCGCCTCTTCAGGATTCCTCTACGCTTTCGGATGATATTTCTGTTTACACAGAAGTATGTTCCATGAATGGCGCATAAAGAAAGAAACCTCCTCCTTGGAGTCTATCAAACCATGAAAACATCAAATACATTTATTCATAAACCTCCTTCGCGGAAGGACAAAACATCGTTGCGTTACATCCAAACATGAGGGAAAGTCTTTTAGTCTCATTTAGTTTTGCCAAGTAAGAATATACACACACAAAACTCCATAAAAGGTAAACCAAAGACAACATCTCATAAGTTTTTCTTAGTTTATTTGTGGGCAGTACTTGATCTTCAAAAAGACTAATATAAATCTTTTGTAGTTCTTCTTAATTACTCTCTACGTTATATATTAAATACAATACCCTCATCAAGACTAGCTATTAGTGCTTATATTGTATATTTAAGTTAAGCCTAGCTTTTTCAACTAGTGTATTTGTTCTTGTTCAAACTAGTGTTTAAAAATATGGATGTTTGAAGAGAGACTCGTTTTGATACGAGTGTTTCAACTTTAAGTCTTTGACTTTTCCAGTCTCCTAAATTTTCTTTGGTCTGATTTAAAGAATGAAGACAAACATATTTATGAGATAAGAGACAAGTATAGTATGTATTACAGTATCTCTGTATCCTTGCTTGACTTGGTCCGTCACGAACCTTCTCGTTACTCGTTTCTACTTGCTCATCAATCATCTCTCTCTCTCTCTCTCTCTCTCTCTCTCTCTCTCTCTCTGTCTCTCTGTCTCTCTCAGCACAAGAAATCTGTTCATCGATCTCAAACAAATCATCTATTATCTGACCTCCAACACGATGATCAATCTGTTTCTATGCCAAACAATAATAACGT
>OVBJ01002870.1:0-14964 GCA_900406535.1 Noccaea bulbosa
TGTTAATCTCTTGAATTCTCTAATACTTCAGCAATCTCTATCAATCTTTCAGTATTTTCAATTTTGTTCGGTTTCATAAATCCCCAATATAAATTGACATGGATGATAAGAAAATCAGTGATAAAGCCCAATGAGTCAATGACACATTAAGGAGATTACGACCAAATCGTTAGCCCAAATTATTTCTTAAGATTTATTATCGTTTGTGTTAATCAATGGAATAACTGATCGAATATGTGTTCTAAGGTTACGGAAGATTGAACCAGAATTTATAAGACTTTCCTTTTATTTTTTACTAATAATTGAAATTAGGTGATAACCCGCGTCCTACGCAGAGTGAAATATTTGTTAATTATTTTTTGTTAAAATTATTGGTGTTTTCTTTATTTTTTTTATAATTCATTCTTAATTAATTTCAAGAAATAGCACATAATATCACATTCTAAAACCAATATCAATCACACGTAATAATCCATATCTAAATTGTTTTTGTTTTAAAAAATTAGTAAAATTGTATATATTGTTTTTAATCATTACAGTTAAATATGGTATGATTGTTTTTTTTTCTTTTTCTAGAAACAAAATAAATATTATGTGAAATATATTCAAATTTGGTAACATTATATACTCCCTCCGTTCCAGAATATAGGATGTTTTAGAATTTTTTTTTGTTTCAGAATATAAGATGTTTTAGAATTTTTAAGATACTTTTTACAAACTTCAAGAACCATTAATTAAAAGAAATTGAATTCTTGAAACTCTATTGGTTAATATTTATTAAAAGGTGGTTTGATTAAAAAATAAATTATTTATTGTTAAACAATAAATGTTTCTTAGGGGGTTATTGGTAGATGAATTTGTAAGAACTCTTAAAATTTTCAAAAACCTTCGTTATTGGTTTATGAATTCTAACAATCTTATTAAAATCTATTGTTATTGGTTTGGTGATTTATTAAATCCATACAAAATCAGTTGTTATTCAAAAAGTTTGTATTTTAATGATTTCATGAATCCATTAAAATCCTTGTTATTGGAACATGGATTTTAAACATTTTAACTCATGGAACAAAATTTCCAAAATACTACCTATAACCCTTAAATTTTCAAAATCCATTATAACAAAATATTTTGATTGATTTTATGAATATACAAACTCTCTCCAAATCTAACATAAACTCTTTATAAATTTAACAAATCTCTTAACTTTCAAAATTTATCAACTCTATAGAAATTCATCTCCCAATAACCCCTCCTTAGTTTGTGTGAAAAGTCTTAAAAATCTTATATTCTGGAACGGAGGGAGTATTTTAAGTTCACTATGTATTAAATAAAATCATTGCTCAAAAACATGATACTTTATGGTTGATTTATAGGTTAATTTATTATTAATATGGGAAAATAATATATATTTGAATCTACTAATAATTAAAAAAAAATCATATAAGACACTGCATTTATTGGCGACATCATCATATAACTAGAAAATATCAAAAAAAATAAATAATTATTATTTAGAATACTAAAATAAATTTATAATTTTGTAAGAAATTATATATGGGAAAACAAGTTTTGCAATTAAATTCATATTATATTCATTTATATATATATATGTTCAGAAATCCAGTATATTGAAAAACAAAAATTGTATCAATAATTTTAAATTATTTATATCAGTATTCGATTCTTAAAATATTTTCTAATAAATAACTTTTACATAATATATGTTTTTAAGTGAAAGTATATTATCAATTGGTTATATATTAATATAAAAATGAATATGATATCAAATCTTATATATTGGAAAATAAATTATATAATTAATTTCGAAATATCTATATCAATATTCAATTTTTAAACTATTATATAATAATTATTTTATATATTGTGTATGTTATTTAGTGGAATATACATGCTAATCTTTCATATTTATAACCAAATAAAAAACAATGTAACAATGACATTGTATGTAAATATTTTAGTAAGTGATGTCTTTTTTATATTTGTCCTGAAAGTGATTCTGGTGTTAAATTATTGTTTAAAAATGTTTCTCTTTTAATATATAAAGGATTACGATCAACATAATATTTACTTGAATCGTTTAATATTATAAATCATTGATGAAAGTTGGAACTAAGATTATAATGGTTCTTCGCTCTGTTCTTGGGTGTTCTGAATATATGGTTAATACAACGATATCACTCCCAAATCAAATATCAAACACATGAAAAACATAATACTATTGAATTCCGATTTGAATTATATTAAACAGAAAACTGCTAAAAACGTGAGAAAAATAAAAGAATACTGAAAAATAAAATAAACACTATCGTCGTGAATGCTGATGGTAAGGTGAAGAATAGGTTTGAATTCGATTTTTTCGTTTCTCGAGAAAACTTTGGAGAGATTTTCTCATAGAAGCCTTTGGAATTGGAAGCTGGTGATGAAATCGGGTCGACCTATTAGGAGGATCCGACCCGTTTGAGGATGACCTCTCTTCCATTTCTCTGCTGGCGATCCATATTATCGATTTAGCCTGCATTATTCATAAACCACTACTCGTTTATAAATCCATCAATTGGTTTTTTTAAACAAAATAAAATCACACTTGTGTACAAACCTGAAGATGTGTAACATCTGAAGAAACACACATTTGTCCGTTGTAAAAAATTGTTATTCTATGGGATTCTTCCTTTGGTTGTGAATTTCCAGAGCTTCTTGATTCTTCTACCACACTTCAAATCCATTAAATGAAACATTTATCAGATTCATGTATATTGTCTGATTATGATTTTTGCTCATATATATATCGAATCCCAAGAGAGAGAGTGAGAGAGACTTACGACGTATCTGAATCGGAATCATAAGAAGAAGTGGGAAAAAGACGAAGTTCCAAGTCGCAGTTTTTCTGCATCTTCATTAGTTGTGAGAAGAAGAATTGATGATGATATCGTGTTTGCTTTGAGATAGAGAGAGATCATGTATAGATTTTTATATATGCGTTTATTTTGTGAGGAGGAGACAGAGAGAAGACACGGGAGAGACAGTGGAAACAGAACACGGGTTTTATAACGGCTGTATCTCTTAAGACAGACGGATCACATCTTCTTTTTAGTTCTCTCACGTGGAAAATGCTTTTTTATGTAATTTTGTAACTTGAAAATAAAATTTTGGATTTTGTATTGATTTAAGAGAGGAATAAAAGAGATTTATCCTAACTTTCTATTGGCGGTTTGAAGGCATTTTGCACACTTTCCTCACTTTCACTTTTTTTATCAAGTAATTCACTGGTTATTATAATGCATACAGTTTCTAATTAAATTCAGGCGGCGTATCTTTCTAGGTTAATTATGTGACCACTGCATACGCAAATATTAAAATCTTGGCGGTGTTTGACATAACTTTTTCTTTTTTGTTAAAAGTGTTTTACGTAATTTGATTTGATTTGAATTAAGAAAGTTAGTTCATAAACGTGTGTAATTTCCTTCTTTTCTTTTCCTTCTTCTCTTCTTGCCGTAAATCCAATTAATGTGGTGGAGCTGAGCCTTACCAAATTATATGAGCTACATTTGGCACGTGTTATATCATTTATATTCATACTTAAGTTAAGGCTCTAACTGGTAACAACATAAGTGAGTAATTATGAGGAATTCTGAGGAATGCTGTTAGAATTTTTTTATGTTATGTGTTACCAGTTACACATGCGGAATGAAATTTTGAGAAATTTTGAAGATTTTTGTTCTTTTTTTGTCTTTTTTTGTCTTTTTTTGTTCTGAAAAAATTTAATGAAATATGAAAGTGTCATATTTTTGGAGAAAATGACTTTGAATAAATGAAATTTTAGGAATTGTTTTTTA
Organism: Noccaea bulbosa; assembly: GCA_900406535.1. Classification (NCBI taxonomy): domain Eukaryota; kingdom Viridiplantae; phylum Streptophyta; class Magnoliopsida; order Brassicales; family Brassicaceae; genus Noccaea; species Noccaea bulbosa. Next base: position 3,855 of record OVBJ01002870.1, read on the forward strand.
AAAATCAACTTAAAGAAATAAAATGTATTACAAAAATATAATAGCTGAAAGAATTAATAAAATAAAAAAACCTAAATTAGTTGGTAAACATATCACAATTATAAATACACTTGGGATTTTGAGTATTCGTTCGGGATCAGATCGTGTAATTTCGGATTTTGGATTTTTAAGTTTGAAACTATAGACTCCATTCGGGTTTTTTATTTTTCAGGTTGGTTTTGGTTCGAGTTCAGATACCTAGATGACACAAATTTTATTTAATTTAAACGAATTTTGGTTAAATTTTGCAAAAATATAATTTGTAGAATGTTGAAGAATTGTCAAATACTTTTTTTAATTCTTTTTAAAATTTATTAATTCACTTTAATATATTCTCTTTGAGTAATATTGAAGAACATATTGAAGTACATGGATATGCTTTTTGAATAAATTAGTCCAAACCCAGTTTCAATAATTAGGGAATTGTGGAATATCACCCAAAAAATTATCATATGAGTGGACAAATTATCCAACACCCGATTATATCAGTTTCAAATATTTGGATTTTTGAGGTGTCTAATATCAAATCTTAATAATAAAATTATTGATCAAAAAAATAAATTTACTGATATGGATTCATGTAATAAAATATTTATAGAAACTAAAAGTACAATGAATCCAAGCCCAAACCCAAAACAGCTTATAATATAGGACAAAGAGAGTAAATATGAACCAATAAAAATTCAATAATTCAATTATTTTTAATTAATGGTTTTTGAAGTTTGTAAAATATACTTTAAAAATCTAAAGTATCTTTTATTCTGTAACAAAGAATTTTTTAAAAACATCATGTATTATAGAACAGGGGAATTAGTTTTTAGAGAGTTCGAGGTAATTATAGCTATAGCCTATATGTCATGACAATTTTAGCCTATTCTGTTGCATGCTGTTTCCCTTTCGCAAGTTTGGTTTTCTTCAATTTTCTTTCTTCAGTGTGTATATATGTTTACATTCATACCATATACAAAAAGATGAATTACTGCACTATATGTTTACATTCATACCATATACAAAAAGATGAATTACTGCACTTTATGTTGATGGAAGAATTAGTAACTTTCTGTTACTCTTTGCCTTATAAACGCTCATCTATTACCTGTGTTCAAAATTTCGTTAATCGCTATTCAGTCGATCGGTCACCGATTAGCGATTTTTCATTAATCGGTGATAAATCGGAGATTAATCGGAGTATAATTTTTACTATATTTTAATATATTTTTAAAATTATATATATATATATATATATTGTATGACATTAATACAAAAATCATAAACTCATATAAAAAGATTATATTAAGCATTTTTATTAATACACATCTAATGCAAAATGACTTCAATTTTGTTCTTCATTTTTACTAATACACATCTACAGTATATATATATATATATAAAATTTTGTTCTTATGACTTGGGCCATTTTCAACACAAATGAGCTTCGATTTTTTATTAAAACAAAAAGGTCCAAACGACTTTAGCGATTAATCGGTCAAATTTTTCAATTAATCGGCCGAATTTTTCATTTAATCGGTCAAACCACGGTTGACCGATTAATTATGTCGATTAAGCAAAATCGGTACGGTTGGCACCTAATTAGCGATTAATCGGCTGATTAATCGGCAAATCGGCCGATTTTTTGAACAGAGTCTATTACTATTGAGCTGATAGACTCTAAAAAGATAATCTGGTCAAACGCCGAAACATATAGTATTGGTGAGTTAAATAAAACAAATTATAAGCTATCACTAGCATTTTATTTGCCGTGAAAATAAAGAAACGACCTAAAAATTAAAACACGTGAGTCATGAGAAATACTAGCAACATGATTGATGATACCAACGACCTTAAGATTTCTTGGTTCACTATTCCCCATTCATTTGTTCCACTATTTACACAAAATAGTTTGACTACGTGCCTGAAAGTAGTCGACACAATACTTTCTCCCATTAACCAAAAAAAAAACAAAAAAAAAAGAGTAGTCGACGAATCCTATTCACTATAGAAAAGAAAATCATGTTTTTATTTTCTTTAATAACTTAGAGTACATCCTAGGATAGATCACTTTTCTAGATATAAAAATGGGTCTGAAACAATGGCTATCGATTCATATCGATATGAGTATGAATGTCTAAGGTAATATGTTTTTTAGTTTCGTACAACTGGTGGTGGATCGAACTTACAATGTATTGGCGTCCCAATATCAGAAAACAAAAGCATGTTGAAAATAAAAATCATCGATATCTAAAAAACACGCAAGTCAAATGATACAATCTCTACAGTGGGACCAAACTTAACATCTGGCTGGTGTTGTACAAAGTAACAAACAGTCAGACGCAATTGGTGATGTGAAGTTTGCAATTGGCACGGTTTGTCACGGATTGAATCCAACATTATTTCGGTCTGATTTCAACCTAATTGGACTAGGTTCATTGGTTTGCTCTATATCAGATTCTTAAAGAGTAAAAAACCAAAACAAAATGAAACTATAAACAATTACAAACATAGTCAGAAGCTCTATTTAAAACTTAAAACACACACAAAAGTTCGGTAAAAGAACTGTAAATCTTTTGATTAAAAAATAGAAAGATCTGAAATCTGACGGATCTTTTTTTTTATTTGGATTATCGCTACAAATATTAAAATACCCAGAAAATGAAAACAGTTGTCAAAAAAAGACTTTATGCATAACAAAAAAATATGGGTCATATAATGGTGATACAAAGAAACAGATCCGACAAGGTAGAGTTCCCAATACAATTTTCTAAGCTGTAATTTTTTTTTTGACTAATCATCTAACTCTGTAGCCGCCATTTAAGTTCTGTGATGGCCGAAAGAAAGAAAGAAAAATGCATGAGCTACCATCACAATTCACAAATCACAAGTACCACATTTTTTTTTTTTTTTTTTTTTTTTAAAANAATGTTGTAAGAAGAGCATAATATTAATCGATAGATATGATATTAAAAAATGCAGGGACATTTTTGAAAATCTCAAATCAAGTCACATCGAAGACTTATATCAACAAACAGATATTATGATTTCAGAGATGGGATTTATTACAAACCAATAAATGAAAAATACGAAGTCTATTTTCTATTTATCAACAAGGTTCATTTGTTTTAAAGCCAAAATCTAAACTAAAACCTGAGACAAAGATTTCCAAATGATTTATACCAACCTTACCATTCGATGAATAATTGTAAATTCCGAACTCCGACGATCTGCTAGCAGCTAGCCCCTAAGATAAAAGAGAAAAACATATAAAAAAAACTGCAAAAACTATATTCAATGGATGTGAAAACAGAATTTAGTGTCACTTTCAGGTATGAATAGAGAGAGTTAGGTGTGAAGAATAGGTTCGTGTCAACTTTCATTTAGGAACATTTCCAGAAAAGAGAAAAACACAAATGAAGCAAAAGAAAAAAAGAATCGTCTCCTTTACCTTAAGAGTGTGTGAGTGTGTGTGTAATCAATTCAAGACCAAGGCCAATTAGCATCTCGCCACGCAAAGCGACATCCTCCAAAGCTACTACTATCATTACTACAAATATCCGTTTTAAACTCGTCGAACTTGACGGTTTTACTGGAACCAGACCCATCCAAACGGTGACAACGAAGTTCTTGATCGCGTTTAGCTGATTCCTCTCTGTATGATGGGTTTGAGTATCTAGGGTGTTGGATAAAAGGTACATTCTTCCACCACAGTTTAAGTGCCTGAGTAAAAAAAAACGAGAAACGAGTATCAAAACCAGGCTTTCAAGTAATATGTAGTTAAAATGCTTTTTGAGTATAGTGTGACTTACATGCCAATAGATCCATATAGCAACCTTGTGAGGCATCAACCAGAAGAAAACTGCGGGATCAGAGGCCCGCGTTGGAGGTATTCTTTTCGCCTTTAACGTCGCGGAGAAATAGTTACCGAGTTGAGGATGCTGCGATTCAATGGAGACGCATAACTCTTCTCCAGGCTCATTTGCTCTGATTTTCCAGTTACCAAGCATATCCTGAGAAAAATGTTTTTTTTTTTTTTTTAATAGAAATCACACAAAAACTAATAACGATGGATAAAAAAAGATATAAGAGAACAACGTACCATGAAAGGACTGACTTGTAATGATTTAGTAACCAAGTCAGATTCAGGGTCGAAAACAAATGTCACTCTTTCTCCCCATGGCGTATTTGTAACCTACAAAAATTAACACTTCTAATTCCAATCCAACAAGTTTACAATATCAAGGGTTTCAACTCTAAGATATTACACATTCTTTTCTTTCATCCATTGATTTGAAACATATAACAGACTTACTTGTTCAAATCAAGAAACATAGGAGAGAAAAAAAAAACATACCTGAGCAATGCATTTACTTAAGCGCTTACTCGATCCTTGTAAATCGTAGCAATAATACAAGCTTAATGGATTCTGTTCATATCCAACGCTGGGAGGTATTGTCAATAGAAAACTGCACAAAAAAAAACAACAGATTCATCAGAAACTGAGCATTGCTTCTTCTATCACAAGCACATGAGAGTTTTTGATTCGATCTACAGTTTAGTTACAGACATAACCCCGAACTACACTGTATCCAAACACACCTTATCTTAAACCAAACAGAGATTTAAACCCAATTTGCAGTTTAACTCACTCTTGATGAACAGAGAATATTCTGTAGCAACACTCAGATTTCGTTTTCATTGGATTGTTGAGAACCAAAATTAAGAATCTCTGATTTCGACGACGGAATTGTAATGCAAGAAAATAAATAAAAAACTTTACATCGGCCCGGTGGTATGAGAAACTAGACGAGCTTGCTCGGCGGAGAGATGATCCGGCGGCGCGTTAACGGCATTGTCGAGGTCGAAGAGTGCGTAACGGACGGAGTAACGGAACGAGTGCCGGACAGGACGGAGACGGTCGTGCCAGACGGTGCCTTCGTAGTAAGAGACGTTTGAATCGACGGCGGCGCGTGAAGGGAGGAGACGGCGGAGAAGGATGCGAAATGGGAGGAGGAGAGAGAGGAAGAAGGATGTGATTGAAGTGTAGAGGATTGAGCCGAGGAGATAGAGCAATTCCATTATCTCCGAGTGAGAGAGATAAGAGTCAAAAGAGGACCTCCAAGCTCTCTTCTATCTCTCTCTCTCTCTCTCCCTCTCTCATCTTTTCAAAGATCAGAGATTGGACATTGATGACCCTTCAAATGCAGATAAATTATCTATTCCTAATTGATGATCATTGATAATTAATTAACAAGTGATTTTATTCTGTTTTATTTTTGAGAAAAAAATATGCTTAATGAAAATTGAAAACTTAAAACACCAATCCAAATTGTGATTATTACGTGTTGTGGACCCACCAAAACTTAAACAAACGAAAATACATTTTTTTTTGTTTTTAACATCTATTTATTAATCAAGATGAACCGAAGTTTACAATGTATGAATCAAAAAAACATAAAACAACAAAAACAACAAATACAACCGATACATTGCTTAAGCAGAACTTTAAAATGGAATAAAAACAATTACACGTTGCTTCCTTTGTCAGATAAGACTTCCACGCGAACAGATAACCGTATCTGTTATGTGCTTTATCCATCATCGTCCTCGGTCTCATATGATCATCTTGAGTGGCTATCATCATTGTGATAACAAGCCATTTGTTTCGTAGAAGATGAAAAATTGCGATCCATCTGTTACATCGCAATCTAACCCAATATCTCTCACACCAAGAGATGACATGTATCTTGATTATAATCCTTATCCATGACTTTAATTATCTTCTTATGAGAGATAAATTATACCAATATAGATTATACCAGTACATTATCTTTTGCTTCGATTCATGGCGTCGCCACAAATTTGCCTTTCCGGGATCCCAAATTCGCCGACCAAAGCATCATAAAACCTTGCGAATCTTAAATTCAATCCCTTCACCAAATTGGTGTCGGAGAGGTCGGGCATCGTGAAGAGGCACATGAACCTTCACAAAGATGATATGTTCGACTTGAGTAAGGAGAGAGAACCACCCCAATCTGACGAACCAGAGATACTTCATCTCCATTGTTGGAGAGAATTGATGGAAGCCGAATCGCTTCCAATCACCAAAGACATCATCTCTAACCGAAACTTGTTGCGTTTGATCTGCCATCAACATTGTTGGACTCGAAATCTGGGCTGAACAACTTGGAATTAGATCAGCCATCGCGATGATGTGAAGCCCACCGCAACCGTCCCCATCAGAGAGAAGAGAGTGTTGGATAATCCCTAACTTGACAAGGAAGCTATCTCATGGATAAGTGTATCCTAATGAGATAGAGACAAGGGATTCAAATATGGTTTAGATATAGGTTTGATATCTAGATATGATTTTGTAATCCTAATAGGAATAGGAGTAGTGTATTTCTATATAAGAGTCATAGAGTGCTGTTCCATAAGACTCAAGAGAAAAGGTTTAGTTTTTGTGAAGTTTTCTAAATCTAATAAAGAAAGTTGTTCTTTATACTCTAAAAGTCTTTAGATTATCGACTTGATTTGGTATCAGAGCTTCAGGTTGGAGACTTGGAGACTCAACCAAAGGCGGCGGTACGAGTAGGGCAGGTCGGAAAGGATGACCGACGCGGCAGGAACTCAACCGCGAGCTAAAGACGTGGGAACATCATCCATCCCATGTCCGATGCTAACGTCGTCAAACTATACTGTCTGGGCGATAAGGATGAAAGCACTACTGCGAGTTCATGAAGTATGGGAAACGATTGATCCTGAGGTAACAGACCTAAAGAAGAACTATGCGGCGATAGCTCTTCTTTTCCAATCAATTTCAAAGGCACTAATCTTGCAAGTAGGAGACTTAAACACGTCAAAGGAGATTTAGGACGCCGTCAAGTCACGACACCTTCGAGCAGATCGTGTAAAGGAGGTGAGACTCCAAACCCTAATGGCAGACTTCGACAGAGTGACCATGAGCGATGGCGACACCGTCGATGACTTTGCAGGTAGGATAGCAGGCCTTGCATCGAAAGCAACCTCGTTAGGAAAATCCATAGAAGAAATTCATATGGTAAAAAAGTTTCTGCAAGGGCTTCCACAAGAAAAGTTTATTCAAATAATAGCCTCCCTAGAGCAAGTCCTAGACCTAAAGACGACGGGATTTGCAGATATCGTGGGAAGTATAAAGGCATATGAAGAACGTATTGGAAGGGTAACCCATAAAGAAGACCAAGTAAAGCTGATGTGGTCTAATAGTAATCAGAACAACCGTGGTGGCTATGGAGGTTCTCGAGGAGGAGGCAGAAGCAGAGGTAGAGGTAGAGGAGCTGGTGGTAGAGGCAGAGGATGAGGTAGATCAAATGACCAAAACTCAGGAGGAGAGAATGGAAACAATAGCCAGAATCAGAAATATCGATCGCATGTGACATGTTGGAGATGTGATAAAACAGGTCACTATGCATTGAAATGTCCCGAAAAGCCAATCAAGACCCAAGAGACGAACCTAAACGAGACGCAGGAGGCGGACAAAGCTCTTTATGTTCACGAGGTGGTGTTCTTGAATGAAGATAAAGTGTTTCCAAAGGTCTACGATACCAATAATGGCGATGCAAGTATTTGGTACTTAGACAATGGAGCAAGCAATCATATGACGGGAAACAGGGGTTACTTCTCAATTCTAGATGAGAACATCAAAGGAAAAGTGAAGTTCGGTGATGGGTCGTATGTTGATATAGTTGGGAAGGGTACAATTGTATTTATAGGAAAGGATGCCGAGAAGAGAGCACTTCAGGACATCTACTATATACCCAACCTAAAGCATAATATCATCAGTCTTGGACAAGCAACAGAACATGGGTGTGAGGTGTACATGAAGAGCGACGCCTTGACACTAAGAGACCCTCGCGGTAGGTTGCTTGTGCGTGTTATAAGATCACCAAATCGCCTCTACAAAACACCAATGGAGATTAGCTACCCTAAGTGTCTTCAGTTGGAAGAAGATACCACTACGCGGCTGTGGCATGCTCGGCTGGGGCATGTGAGTATTGGTGTGATGAACAACATGGCAAAGAAGGAGATGACCTTAGGCTTGCCATTTGTTCTGTATGAGAAGCATATTTGTGATGCATGCTTGGCCGGAAAGCAAACAAGGGGTTCGTTTCTGATCAAAGCAACATTTCGTGCATCACAAGCATTATAATTGGTTCATGGAAATCTGTGTGGACCAATCTCACCACCAACACCAGCCAACAACCGTTACGTATTTGTCTTCATAGATGACTTCTCGAGATACATGTGGACAATACTTTTGAAGGAGAAGTCAGATGCATTCGATCAGTTCAAAAGGTTTAAAGGAGTTGTCGAGAAACAAGCTGGCTCAGGAATAAAAACCTTTCGCACCGATAGAGGAGGAGAGTTTACCTCAAAGGAGTTTAATCTGTTCTGTAAAGAGAACAGGATTACAAGACATCTAACAGCTCCTTACACACCACAGCAGAATGGCATAGTGGAGAGGAGAAATCGGACATTGATGGAGATGACAAGGAGCATGCTAAAGGCGATGAAGGTTCCAAACTTTATGTGGGGAGAGGCTGTACGACATTCGACGTATGTTATCAACAGAGTTGCCACAAAATATTTGGAAGACATAACCCCCTATGAAGCCTTCAATCGTAAGAAACCAAACATTGAGTATCTGAAAGTGTTTGGTTGTTTAGCTCACACGAAGATCAATGGGCCGTACCTTAAGAAGTTAGATGAGCGATCAAAGAGTATGATCAATCTTGGAACTGAGCCGGGTTCTAAGGCGTATAGACTCTATGATCCAGTTGATAGAAGAGTGATTGTTAGCAGAGATGTTGTGTTCGATGAGGAGAAATCATGGGACTGGTCTTCAGAAGTTGGAGGAGGATCAAGTGAATTCTCATTACCTCATTATGGTCCGATAATAGAGGAAGAAGTAGAACACGAGCATCAGCAGAACAACAATCACCACGACCAAGAGCAAGAGCAGGAAGAACACAACGAGGAAGAAGAGGGAATCGGCAATCAGGATGTCAATCAGGATGTGAATCAGGATGAAACCCTGCCTCAACAAGTTGTGACGAAATATGGTCGCGTGATATCTAGGCCGAGATATCTTAATGACTATGTTCTACTAGCTGATCTTGAAGGAGAAAGGCTATTACTCACAGTAGATGGAGAACCAGTAAACTACTATGAAGCCTCAAGATCAGAAGAGTGGATTGATGCAATGGAAAGTGAGCTAGATTCCATTGTAAGAAACAGAACTTGGGAACTCGTTGATAAACCAGATGGAGCGAAGATCATAGGACTAAAGTGGATCTTCAAACTCAAAAGAAAAGCAGATGGATCGGTGAATAAGCACAAGGCAAGGCTTGTGGCAAAAGGCTATGTACAAGAATAGGGGGTGGATTTCGAAGAATCTTTTGCACCAGTTGCAAGGATCAAAAACATAAGGTTACTCATAGCTTTGGCAGCAACAAGAGGCTGGGAGATACATCATCTAGATGTCAAGACTGCATTTCTGAATGGAGATCTTAATGAGCTGGTCTATGTAAGTCAGCCGGATGGGTTTGTCAAAAAGGGGGAAGAGAATCGAGTATATAGGCTCTACAAAGCTCTATATGGTCTACGGCAAGCACCGAGAGCATGGAACATAAAGCTCGATCATGTTCTAAAGGGGATGAACTTTAAGAGATGCTTAAAGGAAACCTCGGTGTACCTGAAGAAGGAAGGCAAAGATCTTTTGATCATAGCCATATTTGTTGATGATTTGTTTGTGACAGGGACATCAAAGAAGATCATCAATCAGTTTAAGGAAGAGATGTCAAGAAAATTCGAGATGTCTGAACTAGGAAAACTGACGTATTATCTTGGCATATAAGTGATTCAGGGGGCAGATGGAATAAAATTAAAGCAGGAAGGCTATGCACAAGGAATCCTAGTTGATACTAAGATGGATGGGTGCAATCTAACGCATATACCAATGGAGGCAAGTCTGAAGATATCCAAAGCAGAGGATGAAGCAGAGATCAACACAACAGAATACAGGAGAGCGATTGGTTGTTTGAGATATCTTCTACACACAAGACCGGACTTAGCTTTTGCAGTTGGCGTGTTAAGTCGGTATATGCAGAGTCCAAGAGAATCACATGGTCAAGCCGTTAAGCATATCCTGAGGTATGTTAGAGGAACTACCAATATGGGATTGTTTTTCAAGAGAGACGGGACAAGGAGGATCGTCGGATACAGTAACAGCAGTCACAACATCGACATCGGTGATGGGAGAAGCACCTCAGGTCACGTTTTCTACCTAGGCTCATTGATGTCCTGCGTTCTGGCGCATTCCAACGCTTGTTTTGTCCTGTTTTATCGAGTCTTTTTGGCTTTTATCGAGTCTTTACAGGTCTAAATCATTCGAAGAAGAGTTTCGGTGACACGGAGCAACGGGAGGTGAAACCATGCAAAAAGGAGCGAAAATGCCGATTTTACGAAGTCCATTTGACCGTCCGATCGCAAGAGCACTCGCCGGAAGGAGTCGCTGGGCTCACCCGACGGGATGACCCGACGGCTTGGCCTGACCGCTTGACCCGACCGCTTGACCCGACTGCTTCACCCGACGGCCTGACCCGAAGGGATGACCCGACCGCTTGACCCGACCGTTTGGCCCGACCGTTTGACACGACAGCTTGACCCGACGGCTTCACCCGAACGCCTGACCAGACGGCCTGACCCGACCGCTTGACCGACGACCTGACCCGACGGCCTGGCCCGACGCCTTTACCCGACGCCTTCACCCGACGGGGGAACTCGATGAGCCACTCGTCGGCCTCACTCGATGAGCCACTCGCCGGCCTCTCTTGAGGCCCATCCGACGGCCCATCCGACGGCCCGTGTTCGATCCCTCACCTACTGGCTCGACCGATCACGTCCGTCGACCAGCACGATCGATCTCCACCGTTCGATCGTGTACACTGATCTACTTAGACCTATTTTCATTTGGTTTTTCAGACACTTTTTCTACGTTTTGGTTTTTACACTGGTTTTACGTTTTGAGACTTGGTGAAAA
>OVBJ01002871.1:174-14960 GCA_900406535.1 Noccaea bulbosa
TGAGACAGGAGGTCTTGAGTGAGGCTCATTCGAGCAAGTTTTCGATTCATCCAGGTGCGACGAAGATGTACCGCGACCTCAAACGGTATTATCAATTGGTTGGGATGAAGACAGATGTGGCAGATTGGGTTGTTACACTACAAGAAATTCGGGTATTGATAGCAGACGATAAACGCTATATTAAGTCATACATAGCGTTTCAGTGAATGCTATCGTTGCCCATGCTATAATAGGGTGACCACTAGCGTTTTTTACGTAACACTATTAAATCGTATAATATAATAGCGTATAATAAATGTCATAGTACATTTATTGATAGCACAATTTCCGACCTATATAAATGTTTTTAGTAGCGATTTTCTTTTGCTATATATTTTTATTTTGTAGCTCTTTTTTGGTGTTATTGTATTTGTTTTAGTAGCTCGTACGACTTGCTATTTGTTAGTTTTTATTAGTGCAATTTTAAGGCCATTTATGATTGTATTGTAGCTCATATTTCGAATTATATAATGTTTTCTCACAGCTTCAACTTATTACTATGATCTAATATATTGTTACATATACACTACTACATTCATATCCCCTCAATCTGATATATTATTGATATGAACCTAATGGAAACCTGCTTTCAATTCCAAATTCAAATTATTAAGCAAAAACATGAAATCACAATCCAAGTCTTAAACTAACATGATAATTCTTACAAACTCTAATTCAAACTAAATCTTGAACAAAAACCTAAAGTACCACTCCTACAAAACAAGACGACTAATCATAAAGGTTTCTGAGATAAAGAACAAAGAGAAACAAACTTCTTCCTCAGTTGAATATGAGTGTCCCGTCTTGAAACCTTGCTATCTTTTGAATGTCTTGAAACCTTGCTAACTTCTTAATGACGGCTTCCAGCGAGATCCTCAATTTGAGTTTAAAGCCGACAAGAGGGAGCTGGAAAAGAGAAATATCTTAGTCAAACATGATATTCATTAATCAAAGGACAAGAAAATGTCTTAACCCTTTTTACAAACCCACTTTCTGAAAGGTTTAATACATAGTGAAGATCAGCAGCTTGAGCAACATAAGCTGAAACAGAGAAGTACGCAATGATGATATATCTGTTGCATAAGAAATTGGGTGTATTTTGCAAACTTGATAATGAAATTTTGTTTCAGAGATTGCTAAGAGCTTCAATAAAAATGTCTTCGTATAAGAGAATACTTACAGTAAAACCGGATCATGCCACAGTTAGTGAAGAAATCTAGATGATGAACCTCAACACCAATCGTGGCTGCCAACAAAAAAACAAGAAAACAAACATCAGAATCGGTGAACTCGTGAAAACAAACTTTAGGAGAGGAAGCTCTATTAACTCAATCTTCCCTTTGAAACTTTTATGACTGCAACGATACTGGAAACATTCATACAATAAGGATTTTCGAAACTTACTTCAGGAATTCCTACAAGCAAAAAGAAGATAAAGAAGAACCATAGTCAACAAGTAGCAGAGAGACGAAAATTAAAGCAAAACAATCGGGAAAAAAATATATTCAGAAGTTTTCAATTCCAAATTCAAATATATTAAGCAAAAACATGAAATCTGCACAAACATAAAAAAATTAGTGTATAAGAGTTAAAACAATACTATAATCCTGCAGTAGTCTAAACAAGACCATAATAGTTAATCTCCGATCATCTAAAGAGATGGACACTAGTTTGCATATGAGTGTCAAATAGAGATCCATGATTTACTAGAGATCCAAGAGTGCCAGCCAATATAGTGTCGAATAGAGATCCAAGATTTGCCTCAGAGTTTTGGAGGGCATTTCAGAAAGAGATGGACACTAGTTTGCATATGAGTACAGCTTATCATCCGCAGACAGATGGGCAGTCAGAGAGGACTATTCAGACTTTGGAGGATTTTCTGAGGATGTGTGTTTTTGGACTGGGATGGTCATTGGGCTGATCATCTGTGTTTGGCAGAGTTTGTCTACAATAACAGTTTTCAGTCTAGTATTGGCATGGCTCCTTTTGAGGCTTTGTATGGGAGGCCATGCAGGACACCTTTATGCTGGACCCAAGTGGGGGGAGCGCAGCATGTTTGGAGCTACTTTTGTTCAGGAGACGACGGAGAAGATCCGTGTCTTGAGGCTGAACATGAAGGAGACTCAGGATAGGCAGAAGAGTTATGCAGACAGGCGGCGTCGTGAGCTTGCGTTTCAGGTGGGAGATAGATTTTATCTCAAGATGGCTATGTTGAGAGGCCCTAACAGGTCTATAACAGAGAACAAGCTCAGTCCGCGTTTTATGGGCCCGTTTCCAGTTGTGGAGTGAGTTGGGCCAGTGGCTTATCATTTGGAGTTGCCACCGATTATGAACGCCTTTCACAAGGTGTTTCATGTTTCGATGTTGAGAAGGTGTTTACATCCTTCAGAGGAGTTAGTGATTGAGATTCTAGAGGATCTTCAGCCAGATATGACAGTTCCGGCAGTTCCTGCGAGGATTCTTGAGAGGAGAGTCAAGGTTCTGCGGAACAAGAAGGTGCCATTGTTGAGAGTCTTGTGGGACTGTAGTGTCACAGAGAAGCAGACTTGGGAGCCAGAGGCAAAGATGAAGCTGAAGTTCGGAAAGTGGTTTGACAAGCAGGCTGTGGAGTGAGCTCCTTTCATCTTTGTGGTTCAAGTCTTGTTTTGGTTTTGGTGTTGTTGTTTCTGGTTAATGTATTTTCGTTTCGTTGTACGATATACATTTTTGGAGTTATATGAGATGGAGTTTTGCCTCATATTTTGGTTTCATGTTTGGATGTTACAAGTTTTCTGTGGCCGGTGGGGTCATGGAATATTTTAGTCATATGGGTTATACGCGTTTCAGAATTATTACTCGATACAGTCTAGAGGCGGTGGTGTCTTTAGAGTAGACGGTGGTGTCTACATTTGGGATGGTGGGTGCCCGGTAGACTTATGTTTGGGGGTCGCTACCTCAGTATAATTGTTTAGTATCGATATTGTGGCGGTGGTGTCACAGTATGGATATTTGTGACAGTGGTGTCACGGTTTGGGTACTTGTGATGGTGGTGTCATGGTACAGATATTGTGACGGTGGTGTCATGATATAGATATTGTGATGGTGGTGTTACGGTATGGTTATCGAGGAGTAATAATGTCTAGAAACATGCGTATAACATATGACTAAATGTGACTTATTGAGGTCTTTGCGAGACGTTTATGTTGGGATTTGAGGACGAATCCAGTTTAGTGGGAGAGAATCGTAACATCCGTGAACCAAATTGTTGTTTTGAAAGTGGTATCGGGCGATACTAGGTATTCGGGAGTAGCTTGCACATGCTCTAGAAGTGCGAATTGAGGATTGGCTGTGCATGTTCTTGTTTGTTTGTTGTGCAGTCGGTCTAAGGTTCAAGCATTTCGAAGAAAGTGTGTAAAAAGCTTTTGAATAGACACCGGTTTGAGAAATCAATCCCGGTTTAAGTTGATTGCGCGATTGAATTGTGGTTTGGGTCGAGTGGTGTCGACCGACACCAAGGAGTGGTGTCGATCGACACCGGCTTAAGGAAAATTGGCCGGTTCAATTTGAGTTGTCCAATTTTGTCCGGTTTGGTCGAAGAAGCCCTAAATTCCGTGATAAAACACTGTAGCCGCGTCTCTTTGGCTCAGTTTTCGAGGTTGAAGCTTTTCGGAGAGAAAGAGAGTGATTGGAGGTGATTTGCAGAGTTTTTGGAGAGATCCGTGTCTGTTCTTCCTTGCTTTCATCTCCTTTCCCTCTTAATCATTTCAAGGTAACAGGAATGTTCCGCCGCATAATGAGGCCGAAAGACGAGGAGGATGATAGGACATTGTTCATGCTTATTTTGTTGTGGCTAGCAAACCATTAGTTTTAGGTTGTTAGTTTTATTTTAATAATGTAGCAAGCCTGGTGTTTAGATTGCTAGAGTTTATTCATTTTATTGATTATTGGTTATTTGTTGAACTGGTTATATGATTTATTAATTATTGATTTATTTCTGAAAATTTCCGTATTGATAATTAATTTAGAAAAAAAAGACTGGTTGTTTCAAAAACTTACTATAACGAAACAAAACAAAATAACAAAAAACCCTAAAGAATCACATAAAAGCCATTTATTCCATGATAGTTTGAATCCATCCAGTTTTCTTTCACTCACGAAAACATCTCGTATACCCCAAATATAATTTGCAACGTAGGCTTGTATCATATGGATGTGCCTATGAAAACAGAGAAAATATTAAGGGAAACTAGGTGGAAATGTAGTTTTTTAGTTTATAACTGGGAAAATGGGTGTCCCTAAGTTTTAATTAGAAAAAGAGGTGGTTCACTATTTAACCTTTAACTCACACCCTTCATTTTATAATTTAATCACGATTATACCATTATACCTTTTTTTTTTCTTAAGCAGATATTTCTTTTCTCTCTCCACTTCTTCTGCCTCTCCCACGTGACAAAAGTTTTATAAAACAATTCTCACCTCTTTTTCACTTAATAATATATTTGATAGGAAAATGTTTTCTTTATTTTTTTCCTGATACGTGCATCGTATAATAACGTGTACACTGTATTTCCACTAGTGTACACTATCACTACACCATATATTGACGCGTATACCTACAAATAAATATAAAACATGTACACCATATAACACATACACTACAAAGAAACATAAAACACGTACACACGTACACTCAAAATGTAGAGTGTACGCATCATTAGTGTACACTACTTTTTTAGTGTACAATATTGTGTACACTAGTGTAGATACAGTATACACGCTGTTATACAATGTATGCATTAGTAGTATACACTACATTTTAGTATACGTGTGTATAAGGTGTACGTGTTTTATGTTTTTTCGTAGTGTATGTGTTATATGGTGTACGTGTTTTATATTTTTCGTAGGGTCCACATTCTACTATCTAACACATGAGTGGGGCCCACATTCCACTATCTGACATATGAGTAGAAATCTAGCGTCTCTCTCTTCCTCTCACTCTCCTCTCGCACACTCTCTCTCACTCTCTCTCTCTCACTCTCACTCTCAGGGCTAATACTATCCAAAAATCACACATCAAATTACCTCTCACCTACTTTCCTAAATAAAACTTGTAGCCACCCAATTCACTAATTAAAATCTTAAAACTACCCTATTTGCAAAGAAACCCAAATATTAATAATACGTCAATATATATGTAGCATAATATTAATAATATGATTTTGTTGATTGCTGTAAATGTAAAAAGAGACAGGTGGAGATGTGTACCTTACGTATGGCTGGCTGAGAACGTGGCGGAGAAATGACAAAGAAGAAGAAGAACGTGGCGGAGAAATGACAAAGAAGAAGAGGAGTAGATATGACGACGGTTAATAATATTGATAATTATAATAAATTGATTACAAAATTTGAGGATAAAATGTTAGATTTTGATTGCAATAATTTACACATGAAACTGATTTCAAATCCGAACAAATTCATTCATATCAAATCCATTAAACATAATTTAATAAACTTGAATAAAACATGACTTTAATTGATCAATTCAAATCCTTAATTAAATATCACTAGATTTCAAACTCTTTTAATGAAGAGATTCTAAATACATAAACCAATAACACTAGATTTTAAACCCTTTTAATGAGGAGATTCTAAATACTTAAAGCAATAACACCATATTTTATTAAATGATTTAAAAACCATGAGTGAATAACAATGGATTATAGTTGGATTTAAACTCTATTAAAAATCATGATTGAATAACACCTCCTAAAGGGATTATTGGTTTAAGTATTATAATCCCATTCGTGTCGAGCGACACTCCCACTGTGCCGCTCGAAACGTCCCGCTAGNGACATTAGCTACTATGTGTCGACCGATACTGAAATAATCAGTTTTTTTTTTAATTAAATTACTTAATTATCAATGCGACAATCCTCGAAAAAAAAATCAATAAATAAATAATCAAAAAATCAGTTCGACAAATAAATCTAATAAAATAAATGAACTCTAGCAACCTAAAACTGATGTTTTATTAGCCACATAAAAATACATAAAACAATTGTCCTAACATCCTCTTCATCGTCTCTCGGCCTCATTCCGCGGTTGAACATTCCTGTTACCTGCATCACGTTGGAATAGAGATGCGTAAGTATTATCATAGATACTTAGTGAGTGGATCATCCTGCCTATAGGCCATGTACGTCAACCACTAGACAATACATCAAACAATAACAGCAATAAACAGTAGTAGCAATGATCAACAAAGACAACATATTTGCAACAACGCAAGTGTCGATCGACACCCCCACTGGTGTCGATCGACACCCCCACTGGTGTCGATCGATACAACCAAGTGAGTTGCTTGACACTAGCCTCTCGGTGTCGCTCCGTGTCCGCCAACAGCAACGAAACAAGCGTACAAACACAGAAACAAAGGAGATTCAACACCCTAATCGATCAATCAACACGATACCACAATAATAGCTCAAGAACAACTCGAAAACTCAACAATAACTCAAACCCAGGCAAACTCTAGTGATTCACGGACCTACAGTCACACACTCACCTTAGAACGGATTGAAAGAAAGGAGAGATGAACGGTGATGAACAGCAACAGATTGATCCTCCAAACTCCCAAAATCACCCAAAATCGCCTCTGTCTCTCTCTGAAACTTGCTTTCTAAAAAATGTGACTTTCTGACGTGGCTACAGTGTTTTGTGGCGAGAAATAGGGCTTCCGAACCCCAAATCGGACAAACCGGAAATCACTTGAATCAAACCGGTCGAATTTCCAATAGCCGGTGTCGATCAACACCCTCCCTGGTGTCGGTCGACACTACACAACCAAAAACAGAAATCGAACACGCGATCGAACTAAACTGGAAATCAATTCGATAACCGGTGTCGATCGACACTAGCTATCCAGAAGCTTTTTACACACTTTCTTCGGGAAGCTTGAACCTTAGACCGACTGCACAATAATCAAACAAGAACATGTACAGTCAATCCTCAATTCACACCTTATAAAGCATGTGTAAGCCACTCCCGAATACTTAGTGTCATCCGATACCAAATCAAAAACCACACATCGGTTCACGGATGTTACAATTCTCCCCACTAAACTGGATTCGTCCTCGAATCCCAACACAAAACGTCTCTCAAAGACCAATAACCCACATTCTATCCTATATTATACGCACGTTTACAGATATTATTACTCCTCTTCGAGAGGCCCACTTGTCTCTCGATACACAAACCGTGACCCACCGTCACAAATTGTATCCACACCATCACGATAGTATCCACACTATCCACTTATATTGAGGTAGCGACCCTCACATATAAGTCTGTCGGAGACCCACTTGTCTCCACCGTAGACCCTACACGTCTAATTTAAAGACCCACTTGTCTCTAGACTGTACCGAGTAATAATTTGAAACGCGTAAACTCATCTGACTAGAATGTTTTCGCGACCCACTTGGTCAATAAAACTTGTAACATCCAAACTCAACTCAAAAATATGAGGCAAAACTCCATCTCATATAAATCCAAAAAGTATATCGTACAACAAAAATGAAAATACATCATCCAAAAACACCAAAACCAAAAACACTGGGACTACAAAGATGAAAGGAGATCACTCCACAGCCTGCTTGTCGAACCACTTTCCGAACTTTAGCTTCATCTTTGCCTTTGACTCCAAAGTCTACTCCTCTGTACCGCTACAGTCTCACAATAACGACACTCTCTTGTTCCGCAGAACCTTGACTCTCCTCTCAAGAATCCTCACAGGCACTGCCGGAACTGTCATGTCTGGCTGAAGATCCGCTGGAATCTCTGCCACTAACTCCTCTGTAGGGTGCAAAAACCTCCTCAACATGGAAACATGAAACACCTTGTGAAAGATGCTCATAATCGGTGGCAACTCCAACCGATAAGCCACTGGTCCAACTCGCTCCACCACTGGAAATGGACCCATAAACCGCGGACTGAGCTTATTCTCTGCTATAGACCTGTTAGGGCCCCTCAACATAGCCATCTTGAGATCAACTCTATCTCCCACCTGAAACTCAAGCTCATGATGCCGCCTATCTGCATAGATCTTCTGCCTATCCTGAGCCTCCTTCATGTTCAGCCTCAAGACACGGATCTTCTCCGTCATCTCCTGAACAAAGGTAGCTCCATAATTGATGCATTCCCCCACTTGGATCCAACATAGGGGTGTCCTGCATTGCCTCCCATACAAAGCCTCAAAAGTAGCCATACCAATACTAGACTGAAAACTGTTGTTATAGGCAAACTCTGCCAAACAGAGATGATCAGCCCAATGACCACCCCAATCCAAAACACACATCCTCAGCAAATCCTCCAAGGTCTGAATAGTCCTCTCTGACAGCCCATATGTCTGTGGATGATAAGCTGTACTCATATGCACACTAGTGCCCATCTCTCTCTGAAATTGTAACAGCCCGGCCCACCGGCCCACCGCCGGCCCGACACTGTTAGGGCTGCAGCCCAATAGATCGGTGGTAGCTTCCGGTGGGGAAGGGCTACTTAAAGGGTGAGGTCTCAGGTTCGAGTCTCACCAACAACCTAGGTTGGTATAAGTGGCGGTGTGGCCTTATACACCAGAGGGGTTGGGGTGTATTGGGCTGCAGCCCTAACAGTGCCGGGCCGGCGGTGTGCCGGTGGGCAGGGCTGTTACAATAAAAGTGCACTTTTTTTTATAACAGTCCGCCCCCACCTAGGCCGCAGCCAAGGCCCCCACGACACTGCTACTGTAACAGCCCGGCGGCTCGCGACTGCTAGGGCTGCAGCCCAATACACCCAACCCCTCTGGTGTAACAGTCCAGCCCACTACACAGCCCGCAACTGATGTATAAGGCCACAACAACTTATACCAACCCAGGTTGTTGGTGAGACTCGAACCTGAGACCTCACCCTTTAAGTAGCCTTCCATCCAGGAAGCTACCACCAATTGATCTGNACTGTAACAGCCCAGCCCACTACACGGCCCACGACTGCTAGGGCTGCAGCCCAATACACCCCAACCCCTCTGGTGTAACAGTCCGGCCCACTACACGGCCCGCGACTGATGTATAAGGCCACTGCCACTATACCAACCTAGGTTGTTGGTGAGACTCGAACCTGAGACCTCACCCTTTAAGTAGCTTCCCCACCCAGAAGCTACCACCATTTGACCTATAGTGGCAGTGGCCTTATACACCTGAGGGGTTGGGGTGTATTGGGCTGCAGCCCATAACAGTGCCGGGCGGGCGTGTAGAGCCAGTGGGGCCGGGCTGTTACAGAAATGCTCTCCAAAACTCTGAGGCAAATCTCAAATCTCTATCTAACACAATACTAGCTGGCGCACCATGCAACCTCACAATCTTTCGCACAAACTTTCTAGCCAAGACAGCCACTCCATCTGTCTTCTTGATTGCCAAGAAATGTGCTGACTTGGTCAACGTGTCCACAATGACCCAAATGGCATCAAAAGTACGTGAGATAGGCAATCCCACGATAAAATCCATGGTGATCATGTCCCACTTCAACTCTGAAATGGACAAACTCTGCAAAAGACCACTAGGAACCTCATGCTCTGCCTTGACCAAAGAACAAGTGTTGCACTTCGCAACCCAATCCACCACATCTCTCTTCATCCCGACCCAATGATAATACCGTTTGAGGTCACTATACATCTTGGTCGCACTAGGATTGATCAAAAACTTGCTCGGATGAGCCTCTCTCAAAACCTCATGTCTCAACTCCTCATCTTCGGGCACATAAACCCACTCGCGAACTAAGATAGCCCCATTCGCTGAGACCTGATACTCAGAATCAGCTGCCCGCGAAGCATCTACCAAACTGTCATCATTATGCTAAGCAACTCTGATCCTACTGAGTAAGTCTGCCTGATCAGCTGCCTCCAAACCGAAAGGCTCCTCTGAAATAGCACAAAGCCGCAATATACAAATCTTGCCGATTAAAGACTCCACACTCTGCTCCCTAGCTGAATCAACCCTCCGTCAACTCAACGCATCGGCCACGAAGTTGACCTTGCCTGGATGATAAGAAATCTCCAAGTCGAAGTCTGCCAGAAACTCCACCCATCGCGTCTGGCTCACATTCATCATAGGCTGAGTAAATATATGCTGCAAACTCTTGTGATCTGTAAAGATCTGCACTGCACCACCATACAGATAAGACCTCCAAATCTTGAGTGCAAAAACCACTGCTCCCATCTCAAGATCATGTGTAGGGCGGTTACGCTCGCTGCCCTGCAACTGCCTCGTAATATAAGCAATCACTCTGCCCTCCTGCATCAAGACACAACCCAGATCAACTCCTAAAGAATCTGTGTACACTACATAAGGCTTCCCCAGATCGGGTAACGCCAACACTGGTGTACTAGTCAACATCATCTTGAGCTTCCCAAAGCTCTTCTCGCTCTCCTGCGACCACACAAATGGCACATCCTTGCCAGTCAACCTCGTCATCGGCTGCGACATACTCGCAATGCCCTTGACGTACCTCCTGTAGTAGCCTGCTAACCCTAGAAAACTCCTGATCTCGGTAGCACTACTCGGTCTAGGCCAATCCCGGATAGCCTCAATCTTAGCCGGATCCATAGAAACTCCTCTGCAAAAACAATGTGACCAAAAAATCTCATCTATCTCTGCCAAAAGCTGCACTTGCTCAACTTAGCAAACAACTTATGTTCTCGATGCTTCACCAAAACTAGCTTCAAATGCGTCGCATGCTCCTCTCGACTCTTCGAATACACCAAAATCTCATCAATGAAAATGATAACAAACACATCCAGAAACTCACTGAACACGTCGTTCATTAACCTCATTAACGCTGCTGGCGCATTAGTCAAACCAAACGGCATAACCCCAAACTCAAAATGCCCGTATCTCATCATGAACGCCGTCTTGCGAACATCTGCCTCATCTATTGGAATCTGATGATATCATGATGCCAAGTTAATCTTGGAGAACCAAGTAGCACCCCTCAGCTGATCCAACAACTCATCAATCCTCGGGAGTGGATACCCGTTCTTCACTGTGACTCGGTTGAGTCCTCGGTAATCAATGTACAACCGAAAACGGCCATCCTTCTTCTTCACAAACAACACCGGTGCTCCCCAAGGTAAAACACTCGGTCGAATGAACCCTTTGCTCAAAAGGACCTCTAGGCGCTTGTTCAGCTCTGCCACCTCTGCTGGCGCCATCCTGTATGGTGTCTTCGATGTCAGAGCTGTTCCAGGCCCCAAATCAATCGTGAAAGGATCTGACCGAGATGGTGGCAATCCCTTCAGCGACCGAAACACATCCTCAAAATCCTGGACCACTTTAATATCAGCCAATGTCACCTCACCACTGCGCTCTGTCATAGTGATCGTCGCCAAATAGGCCTCGCAGCCTCGCTCTATCATCTGCTCTGTCTGTATCGCTGAGATCACAAGACTCCCTGAAGTTGGTCTCACTCTCTGATAAACCAACTTCACTGCATCCCGCTCGAACACAACTCTACCTCTGTAGCAATCCAGATGATCTCTGTAAAAAGACAGCCAGTCCATTCCCAAAATCACGTCATACAGCTGCACTGGGCTGATGATTAAATCCGCTGGCATCGAATGCCCCACAATCTGCACATCCAATGCTCTAGCACGGCCTGAAGTAAACAGAAATCCACCACCTCCTACCATAACCATGCATGCGCGCTCTCCTGCGCTACTCTGGATACCCCTCTTCGCAGCATACTCTGGAGTGATGAAGCAATTAGATGCTCCGGAGTCGAATAACACAGCCCACTAACAAGGTCCCTACACAATCCATTAGTGTTGAGAACCTAAACTCTATCACAGTAAAGATATATAAAGAAACATACAACCCCAAAATTCTACCACTAAGAATTTATAAGTCTGGATCAGAATTTTACCTGTGATCTGGCCTGACTGACTGGTCTGGCCCAACTCTGACGGAGTGTAAACATGCGGTGCTCCTCCAGTCTACCCCATCGGCTGTAAAGCTGCGACCTGCGACACTGGCTGCATCGCCAACGGCTGAATCGTCGCTACTCACATCTGCTGCAACTTGGGACACATCGACCTGATATGCCCCATCTCTCTGCAGTGGAATCACACTGCGTCATCTCTGGACCCCGACCTCTTGGGACAAGCATCCACCCTATGCTCCAAGCTCCCACACCCAAAGCAACCACCCTTGTTGCTTTGACTACTAGCAGATAACTCATCAGCTCTCCTCTTCTGGTCCTGTGCAGGCTTGCCGCCCTTGCCAGAACCAGGACCAAAACGGCTGCTGCTGCTGCTGGCCCCTAGGCTTGGTAGCAGAAGCAACTGCAGCTGGAACAAATTCTCCTCGATGAAAGCCGTTAGCTCCACCAGCTCTGCTCTTGTGTGGTACATACCACCTCTGCACTGGGTCCTGATGCTCCTCCAAAGTCTGAGGTTCTTACCGGCAGTGAGTTGGTTAGAGTACTATTGCAGAGGTTCCGTGATGCTCCTCGATGAAAGCCCGTGAAGGAACCTCTGACCAACTCACTGCCGGTAAGAACCACCACCCTACTGAACTCAGCATCGTACTCCCGTACATACCTCTCACCCTGAGCCAAATCCAAAACCCTGAACTGAAGCCTGTCTCACACCTCATGAGGTAAAACTTGGTGTTTAACTCCTCAACGAAGTCGCCCCAAGTCCACACCGCCCTCTGAGTCCTAACAGACTCCACCACAGATGTGCATCACCACCAAGATAATGCACCGCTATCTGAAGTTCCTCTCCAGTCTCTGACGCCACTCGTCAGCCAGCTCTGGTACAACACTGCCCTCAAATGTTGGCGTACCAATCCTCTGCATCTCCCTCATCATCTCACGATAAGGTAGATGCCCAACAATCGCAGCACCATGCTTCCCAACAAAACCCACAGCCCCCTGCTTCTCAGCCAAACCGGCACCCTCCTGTGCCCCAGCCCCTGGAGGTGCAACCGGAGCCTGCTGTGGGACTGCTTGCGGAAGACGTGCAAATAGATGCGTCAGTAGTCCCACTATCAAATCACCTGGAGCTAGAGCCGCGTCCCCCGCCGGGAGCTTCTCCACCTTCTGCGTCACCACCGAAGCCTGAACCGGCACCACCTGCCGCTGACTGTGTCACTGACGTCGTCGCCACACTTGGCACCTCGTTCTCCGCTGAAGCCTATGGTAAACCAGGTCTAGCACCCCGACCTCCACGACCTCTGCCTCTGGCACGGCCTCTACCACGACCACGACCTCTAGGACCTGCTTCCATCTCTCTGCACTACCACCAAGGACAGAAGATGTAGCAACTAGAACAAAACACAACAAAACACAAAAACCACCAACTCACTTACCGCAGAATACTGGAAGGCCGAGAGGATGATGCTAAACTACTACTGACTAAACCACTATTAATCAATAACCACATAGTCCAGATCACCCAATACTAACAGTCCTAAAACCGTAAAAGCTCTGATACCAAAATAAAACAACCAGTCTTTTTTTTTTTCTAATTAAATTACTTAATTATCAATGCAGAAATTCTCGAAAGAAATCAACAAATAAATAATCAAAGAATCGGTTCAACAAATAAATCCAATAAAATAAATGAACTCTACCAACCTAAACACCAGGGTTGCCACATTATTAACTAATAACCTAAAACTGATGGTTTATTAGCTACATAAGAATACATAAAACAATTGTCCTAACATCCTCTTCATCGTCTCTCGGCCTCATTCCGCGATTGAACATTCCTGTCACCTGCATCACATTGGTATAAAGATGCGTAAATATTATCATAAATACTTAGTGAGTAGATCATCCTGCCTATAGGCCATATACGTCAACCACTAGACAATACATCAAATAATAACAGCAATAAACAGTAGCAGCAGATCAACAAAGACAACAGATTCGCAACAACACAAGTGTCGATCGACACCCCCACCGGTGTCGATCAACGCCCTGCTAGGTGTCCATCGACACAGTCAAGTGTTTTACTCGACACTAGCCTCTCGGTGTCCGCCCCGATGCGTCAACACCAACAGAAACAAAACAAGCGTAAAAACACATAAAAAAGGGGATTCAACACCCTAATCGATTGATGTATCCATATTTTACATGTTTTCACCATGTTTTTTCTTATATTTTTCTACTTAATAATAATGATTTTTGCATCCAAGAGGTAGTTTTCTTGTATATTATGGTTTTGGAACCAAACAGGTCAAAATGGCAAAAAGGAGCTAAAATGGAGCAAAAGGACTTCATACAATGATCCATGCAAGTTTCCAAGTCAAGAGCTTCAACAAAACTCAAGTTAGCCGGTTTCCGCATTTGAGCAGAATCGAAGCATCCAAAAGATGATCGTGGAAAAGGGTCTTTCCGACATTCAAATCACGAGATCTTTATATGGAAAGATAGATAAATGAGTCACGCACCGCGGCGAAGTGGAATTGGGCCATGTGGAGTAGATATACGGCCTCAGAGTTTTTTCTCCCAAGACATGTCCGTCTAGCGAGTAAGTGAAGCCCATGGAGCTTGGATGAGCAAAATGGACCGGGATCACTGTGGATCAAGCCTGGAATTTATCAAGACTCAAGCCCACACCATTTCACGCGATCGAAGGTGGCGGCCGTGCCTCACTCAAGACTTGTAGAGCAAGCTCACACAAGAACAAGAAATGGAAAGTTTCCTCTTCTTGCCCGCGCAATAACTCAGCCGACCTA
>OVBJ01002873.1:0-14503 GCA_900406535.1 Noccaea bulbosa
TAATTAATTCGGTTTGTTTTAAGTTTGTCAGGATCCGCGTGTTGATCCACACGTTATTGGGTCGGGTTATTCTCGTTTTAAAGATATTCGGGTGGGCTATTCGCAAGTCACTGAGTCAACTCGGCCGAGTTGATTTTTTTTTTAATTTTCCAAGACACTTTTAACCTTAGTTATTCCTGTAACCAAACATAATTTCTTCATTAACACAGTGGCATTCTCCGTAAATACATAAATTTTTTTGTCTTTTTTAAAAAATGTACTTCTCAATTAATATTATAGAGATTTCTTTTTATTACTTCGGTAATAGTGAGTTTTATGTTGTGCACTGCATAGGCTAATTTTTATTTTATTTTAACTATAATTCTAATTATACTATATCTAATTTTTTTTATTTCTGCATGTAACATGCCGCCAAGTATTAGCCCGTTAGAACAGTTTCTTAGTTCATTGAAATTATGTAGTCATATATTTTTTTGGTTAAATCAAATGATGGTTTGGGTTTTTTCACTTTAAGTGGTGTTTTCAAATTTCTATATAAATTTTTTAATTTATTTAATTTTTGTGACTATTTGTATTCTATCTTCTTACAAGGGTTGAATTGCTTTTGGTTAATGATGTATTATGTTAACAAAAAAAAAAAAGTGAATGATATTGATGTAAAATATATGGCTAAAAATATATCAACGACGGTGATGTCTTGGGACCTGAGAAGAAGAGTAAGGATGAATTAGACTAATGTTTAGTATATGCTTGTGCTATAGGTGGAGGTCTTAGTCGGAAACTGGATTTGATGTCTTGAAGCTAATTAAGAGTAGAATATATTGGGTTTACATTCAGAAAACAGCAAAGAGCACGAATTTACATTGTTGCTGGGGTGATGGATCATGGATGAAGGATGATACAGCTTTTGAACCACTAACAAAGAAGGAAATCAGTGAAATCTCATGGGATCGGCTTGACCATGGACTTGGCGCTGCGTCTCAAGTTGTACTTTTGATGTAATAGAGAGTGTAGCTGCAAACTGTAATATAACCTACATGTAGAAAGAAAGTATATTCGTGTTCTTGTAAAACACCCAACAGAAGCTCATATGTTATGTTCTAGTGTTCTAGAACAGGAAGCAAAACGTTTGCCATACGCCATATATTGTTGCGAGCTTTGGGAGATTAAAAACAATACGCGAGATTTCTCTATAAAAACATTGATGGCAAGCAAGCAAAGCCTTTGCAAATCAAGGGAATAGAACAAAACGTCTATGAAATATGCTGAAAATTCAACCAAAACAGTGTTTTACAAGGAACACTTGAACCACAAAATAAACTAAACGTATCCGTTTGACGGTTTGTAGCCCGATGCTGCAACCAAACCTAATCTTATACTAGAGAGTCAATTTATCAAAGAGTGGAGGCAATAGCACACACGAAATTATTATAAGGGTTAGGAAGTGTACGAAGAAGATCAAGCCACTCTACCGTTCCCCAAATCTCCTCATCCTCATCCTCATCACCACCATTGCGTCTTTTAAGCGAAATCACCGCACACCAGATCGTCTTCTCCTTATATCTACTAGCACGGAAATACTTGGCCCCGAAAACAGCCAACTTTCCACCATAATCCGCCAGTTTAACTTGACCATTATCACCATGACTAATAGACTTAGGCAGTCCTTTCAAACCCTTCAAATCCATCCACAAGTTTCTCTCAGAGTTGTACCATTTGAATCCATCTAAATTACTAAAGCAACAGAGTACGTTATCGACCACGCAATAACATAGTTCTGGCCATCCTAATTCCAAATGACTCGGCCCTTCTATAGCTTCCCAACTATCTTCCTCTGGCTTGTAAGCCACGCCATCATTCCGAAACATGTAGAAGATTTTGCCTTCAATCACTGCGCTCTTGTATACACGACTCCTGCATCTCCCTGCAAAAGGGCACATCACAAGCTCCCAAGTTTGGGTTTTTGGATCGAAAACTTCCATCCAATTTGAGGAATTGAAGTCATTGTATCCTCCCGCAACGTATATCCTTCCCCAAATCTCCTTATCACCGTTGCGTCTCTCAATCGCAATCACCGACACCAAATCCTCTTCTCCTTATATCCGCTAGCACGGTGATACTTGGGCCAGAAAACAGCCAGCTTCCCACCATAATCCGCGATCTTAACACAGCCATAACCAGCAAACTTAGGCAGTCCATTCAGTCCCTTAATATCTATCCAGTTTCGTCGCTTAAAGTCAAACCATTTGAGTGCAGCTGAGATATCAAAGTACGTTACAGATCACGCAATAAGAAAGCGATGCCCATCCTATATCCAAAATAGTCATAGCCAGTCCTCTTCTCGCTTCCCATCTATCATCCTTTGGCTTGTAAACAACACTCGTCTCGTTATGAAACATGTAAAAGATTCTTCCTTCAACCACTGCGCTCTTGTCTACACTAGCGCTGCATTTCTCTACAATAGGGCACAACAAAAGCTCCCAAAATTTGGGTTTTTGGATCAAAATTGAAGTTATTGACTCCTCCTGCTACCTATATCTTCCCATCAAAGACATTTGCTGCTGGGCAACCCCGCTCCACATGCAAGCTTGGGGCTTTCCGCCAAACGTGGCAATGGCGATGGAAGAAGGCGAATCTTCGCTTGTTCCGCCAATGGCGTAGATAGTAGAACCAACTGTAACCACTCCTTGCCAATGAGCTCGAGGAGAATTTGGAATTCGGATTGGTAGCAAAAGATGGCCACTTGGCTTCTTTTTCTTCTTCTTTCTAGTCTCACTGGCAAAGGGCTCGATTAGGCTTATGGCAGAGATAGAACTTTAAGCACACATAGAGACAACTGTCGGTGCGGCCTAACAAGATCGGGTCTCGTAAAGCTCCGGCGAGGTAAGGAGAGACCCGAAGCTCTTGGAGACGAGGGAGAGAGCCGGGTAATGCAATGTGGAGATGCGTGCGAAGCAGCTCAATAGCAAATCGTCAGGAATCGATGGTACCGGAGTCGATTGCCACGTCTGGGGGAGTACCGGCGATGGCTTCTTCCGCTTCTTCTTCGGATTCTCAATCGATGGCTCTTTGCCGGTTGATCTATGCGGCGGCGGCGGCGGCGACGACATTAGCAGGTAAGATTCGTCGGTACGAATTATGCCATTAAAAATCGACATTTTTTATTTTGTGGTATATCGACGATAATTTAAGGAAGGACCACGTGAGCTTTATATATAAAACAAAATTTATAATAAGTGGAGTTTTCAAATATAATTTTAAATCTATGTAACGTTTGTGACTAGTATTCTATCTTTTTATATTGGTTGAATTGTTTTTTTTTTTTTTTGACAGCTGAATCGTTTTAATTTAATGATGTAATTATGTAAATAAATAAATAAAAAGATGAAATTGATGTAAAAATATTTGGCAAAAACCTTGAGCAT
Source organism: Noccaea bulbosa (assembly GCA_900406535.1). Lineage (NCBI taxonomy): Eukaryota > Viridiplantae > Streptophyta > Magnoliopsida > Brassicales > Brassicaceae > Noccaea > Noccaea bulbosa. Next base: position 3,426 of record OVBJ01002873.1, read on the forward strand.
CATCACTTGAAGTAAAATTTTGGATAGTCGTGATCCGTGAACGTAAAGTTGCTAGCAGCTTACATTAATTTGATCTATTTCGTTTATAAGTTTGTGAATATTTATCTACATTAGAAGCAAAAAAAGATGGTAATCTAATATTAAAACAAAAATTTTATGTACAGTATATAGCAGGTGAAAAGAAGCCATATTCACTGGTTTATAAACATTGTAAGAATCAAGCAAGCAAAGCCTTTGAAGAACAAGGACTTCTTCTGAGCACTTCTTATGAACATGATCATGGAATACGTTTGCCATTCCTGTATTTCAAAGATAGCAAAAAGCAACCAAACTCTCATTAAGAGAACAAAGCCACTGCAAAATTACGGAAATATAACAAAGAGTTGTGTTCACCACACGACCAAACTCTCATCAAAAGTTTACTCTTCCTATGAATATGCAGCAAAACCCTTGATTTCAACCAAAAACAGCGTTTCATAACTAATTTTACTTAACAAAGTCCATCACAAAATAAACTAATCTGATCCTCAACCACTCAAGATTCACCAGCAATCTGACTCAATCCATCTAAATTCATCAAACAGCAGCGGAAAGAGCATGCACCAACTCAAAAGAGGTAGGAAGCGTAAGAACAAGATCATGCCACTCGACCGTTCCCCAAACCTCCTCACCACCGTTGCGTCTTTCAATCGCAATCACCGCACACCGAATCTTCTTACTCTTGTTAATGCCACTAACACCGACATGCTTTTTCCAGAAAACAGCCAACTTCCCACCACAATCCGTCATTCGATAATGAGAATAACGAGCAAACTCGGGCAACCCTTTCAAGCTCCTCATTTCCATCCAGCAGTGTGTCTTAAAGTCGTACCACCTGAGCCCCTCTGAGTCACAACAAGCAAAGAGCACGTCGTCGACCACGCAATAAGCGCGCCATGGCCATCCCGAATCTATATTGCTCATCATCTTCGTCGCTTCCCATTTATCTTCCTTTGGATCGTAAGTCATACCCTCCATAAAAAACATGTAGAAGATTCTTCCTTCAACCACTGCGCTCCTGTCTACACTTCTGCTGAATCTCTCTGCGTGAGGGCACACCACACACTCCCAAGTTTCGGTTTTTGGATCGAAAACTTCCATCCAATTTGAGGAATCCAAGTCATTGCCTCCTCCTACCACATATATCTTTCCATCAACGACATCTGCTGCTGGGTAATATCTCTCCGCCGACATACTTGGACCCTTGCGCCAAACATGACAATGGCAGTCTAAAATCCAGAGATCAGAAGAATACGAATCGTTGATTGGTCCGCCGATGACGTAGATGCACGAACCAACTGCAACCACGCTTTGCCAATGAACTTGAGGAGAACTGGGATCAAAATGTTGCCACTTGAATTGACTCTCTTCTTCTTCTTCTTCCTCTCTCTGGTGTTGCCAATGGTTAGGGTTCGGTTAGGTTTACGGCAGAGAGTGAACCAGCGACGGATAGGAAAAGGGTCGGTAGTGAGCTTTAAGCACAGATAGAGACAACTCTCGGTGCGGCCTAATAAGGATCGAGTCTCGTAAAGCTCCGGCCAAGTAAGGAGAGATCGGAAGCTTTTGGAGACGAGGGAGAGAGCCGGGTAATGCAATCTAGAGATGCGTGCGAAGCTGCTCAGAAGTAAATCATCAGGAAGTGACGGTACCGTAGTCGATTGCAGCGTCTGGGGGAGTACCGGCGACGGCTTCTTCCTCTTCGTCTTCTTAATCATTGGCTCTTCGCCGAAAGATCTATGCGGCGGCGGCGACGACATTAGCAGGTAAGATTCGTCCGTCCGAATGTTCCGTTGGTCAAAGTTTTCAGTTCTACCATGAGAATTATCTCGGTAATGATTCTTAATGGGGCCTTGCAAAAAATTATAATTTGAGTCTGTTATATTCTGACTTATTATGTACGTCCTCTCAGATTAATGATGTATTCATGTAAAACAAATTGAATGAAACTGATGTAAAATATGAGCCAAAAACTTACACCTCACTTGAAATATGTCGTCGTAAGAACTAAGAAGCAATCAAGCCAAGCCTATATAGAATAAAGAGTTCTCTTTTGTTCACCACACGATCAAACTCTGTCCAAGTGGTATATTTTGATACATTTACTCTTCCTATGAATATGCTTGCAGAGAACACTTCCCATGAAGATGAAGATGACGATGCCAAACGCAAGATATGTTGCACATAAGTCACAATCAATTGTTTCTAAAGATTGTAAGAAACAACCAAACAAAGCCTTTGCAAACTAGAGAAATAGAACAGAGAGTTCTCATGAATATGCAGAAAGCCCTTCCATTCAACCAAAACAGTGTCTTATAAGTAATTTGGCTAACAGAGTCGAGCACAAAATAAACTAATCCTCTTAAGATTCACTAACCCTGAGTCAATTTTCATCAAACAGTAGCAGCAAGAATACACTCGATTGTACAAGAGTTTGGAACTGTAAGAAGAGGATCAATCAACTCGACCGTTCCCCAAATCTCCTCATCCTCATCACCGTTGCGTCTTTCAAGCGCAATGACCGCACACCAAATCCTCGATTCCTTATATCCGCTAGCACGGAAATACTTGATCCAGCAAACACCCATCTTCCCACCACAATCCGCGATTTTGACACAACCATAACTAGCAAACTTAGGCAGTCTTTTCAAACCCTTCATATTGATCCAGTAGCCAAGCTTAAAGTCGAACCATTTCAGTCCAGATATAATATCACAATAATAGAGTACGTTATCGATCACGCAATAAGAGCGCCATGACCATCCTAAATCCAAAATAGACATACAGATGCCACTTCTCAGTTCCCATCTATCTTCTTTTGGATCGTAAACCACACTGCTCTCGTTCCGAAACATGTGAAAGATTCTTCCTTCAATCACTGCGCTCTTGTTTACTATAATGCTACAGTATCTCTCTGCAAGAGGGCACAGCACAATCTCCCAAATTTGAGATTTTGGATCGAAAACTTCCATCCAGTTTGAGGAATTGAAGTTACTGACTCCTCCTGCTACATATATCTTTCCATCGACGACATTTGCTGCTGGGTAAGCCCGCTCCACATGCATGCTTGGAGCCTTTTGCCAAACGTGACAATGGCAGTCTAAAACCCAGACGCTGGAAGAAGGCGAATCTTCGCTTGTTCCGCCAATGGCGTAGATACTAGAACCAACTGTAACCACACCTGCCCAATGAGCTTGAGGAGAATTGGGAATTGCGATTGGGACCAAAACATGCCCACTCGACTTCTCTTTCTTCTTCTTTCCAGTGCCATTGGTTAGGGTTCGACTAGGCTTCCGGCAGAGAGTGAACCAGCGAGCGTTAGGATTATGGTCAGAAGAGAATTGTAAGCACACATAGAGACAACTCTCGGTGCGGCCAAGGAGGGATCGGGTCTCGTATAGCTCCGGCGAGGAAATGAGAGATCGGAAGCTCTTGGAGACGAGGGAGAGAGCCGGGTAATGCAATCTAGAGATGCGTGCGAAGCTGCTCAATAGCAAATCATCAGGAAGCGATGGTACCGGAGTTGACTGCAACGTCTGTTGGAGTACCGGCGACCGCTTCTTCCTCTTCTTCTTCTTCTCTTCGCCGGAAGATCGCGGCGGCAGCGACGACATTAGCAGTTGGGTGTTTGTGTTTCAGTGGAAATTTTGGGAATTGAGTGACGGACTTCACTTCAAGGGTTGTCGCATGAGAATTATCCCGGTAATGGATTCTTAATGGGCCTTGACCTATACTTTAAATTTTTTGCCATTATCGTGTTTCAAATAGTATGAATATCTTTTTATTGTTTCTGTAAATTCATTATCGTGTGTAAATTCATCAACCATCTTTCTTATTTTTTTACTGGGAATATGTAAAAATATATGGCAAAAATCTTAAACATACTTGAAGTATATTTTTAAAAAACACTAATTTCGTCTAGTAAGGTAGCTCAGATTTTGGTTACTCGTGAAATTAAAGTTGCTTGTAACTTACACTAATTTGATCTATTTCATCTAGAATTGTAATTATGTATGAGATTTTGTGAATTATTATCTTTTCAAAGAATGTATACAAAGCCCCATCTGCTCTGTTCCTAAACATGTTGTCAGTTTGAGTTGGAAGAGGATGTGATGTGTTTGCCATACGCCAGATTTATTACGAGCTTGAGAAGGTGAAAAGAAGCCATATTCACTGGTTTATAAAGCAAGCAAGCAAAGCCTTTGAAGAACAAAGAGTTCTTTTGTTCACCACACAACCAAACTCTCTTCTACGTGTGCATCTTGTTACAACTACTCTTCCTATGAATATACGCAGAGAACAATTCCTCTAAACATGATGATGCAATATGTTTCCCATACGCAAGATTTGTTGCGATAACTTGGAGGAGGTGAAAACAAGCCACATTCCATTGGTTTATAAGATTGTTGTAAAAAAGCAAGCAAACAAAGCCTTTGCAAATTAAGGAAAAATAGAACAAAGAGTTATTATTGTTCACCACACGACCAAACTCTCTTCTAAGTGTGCATCTTGTTACACTTACTCTTCCTATGTGTATGCAGAAAACAGAGTCTGACACAACATAAACTGATCTTATACAATTGCAGCCCGACGAAAAAGTTAAACTAAACCAATACTCAACCAGCAATCACTCAAGATTCACTATCCCTGAGTCAATTCATCAAACAGTAGCAGCAAGAGCACACACGACATCATAAGAGGCAGGGATCGTATGAACAGGATCAGTCCACTCGACCGTTCCCCAAATCTCCTCATCACGGTTGCGTTTTTCAAGCGCAATCACCGCACACCAAAGAGTCTTCTCCTTATATCCATATCAACTAGCACGGAAACCATTAGTCCAGAAAACAGCCAACTTCCCACCGTAATCCGCCATTCTAACAGGACCATAACTATCAAACTTAGGCAATCCTATCAAGCCCTTCAAATTCATCCAAACTTGTCTCTTAGTGTTGTACCATCTGATATGTGAATCCCCAAAACAACATAGTACGTTATCGATCACGCAATACGAACAATATGACCATCCTCTATCCAAAAGACTCCCCCTGCCTATCGCTTCCCATCCATCTTCTTTTGGCTTGTAAGCCACACCCTCTTCGAAAAACACGTAGCAGATTCTTCCTTCAATCACTGCGCTCTTGGATACCCAACTGCTGCATTTCCCTGCAAGAGGGCACATCACAAACTCCCAAGTTTGAGTTTTTGGATCGAAAACTTCCATCCAATTTGAGGAATTGAACTCTTCGCATCCTCCTGCAACATATATCTTTCCATCACAGACATTTGCTACAGGGCCACTCCGCTTCATCAACATGCTTGGAGCTTTGCGCCAAACATGACAATGGCAGTCTAAAACCCAGACGCTTGTAGAAAGGTGAATCATGGCTTGGTCCGCCAATGGCGTAGATACTAGAACCAACCGTGACCAAGCCTTGCGAATGGGGTTGAGGAGAATTGGGGATTGCGAATGGGACCAAAAGATGGCCACTTGACTTCTCATTGGCTATGGTTCGATTAGGCTTCCGGCAGAGAATGAACAAGCGAGAGTGGCAAGGAGGTAATTTTAAGCAAACAGACAGACAGCTCTCGGCGCGGCCTATCAATGACCGGGTCTCGTAAATCTCCGGCGAAGCAAGGAGAGATCGGAAGCTCTTGGAGACGAAGGTAAGAGCCGGGTAGTGTAATCTAGAGATGCGTGCCACGCTGCTTATCAGCAAATCATCAGGAAGCGACGGTATGAGAGTAGATTCCGGCGTCTGGGAAGATCTACGAGCCGGAGACGACATTTGCAGTAAGATTCGGCGGTACGAACTCGACGTAGATCAAAGTCTCCGTTTTGGGTGTTTCAGGGAAAATTTAGGGATTCGACGGGACTTCATGTCAAGAGTTATCAGCTATCGCATGACAATTATTCCAGTTTGAGAGTCCTAATGGGCCTCGGCCCACACTTTTAAAATTATGCCAACCAAAAATAGAATACTCCGAACGCTTCCTAAAATAAAATTTCAAAAAACTAAAGAGCTTCCTAAAATAGGCAGCTAGCTAGAACTGGTTCTCGTTCCTTAACAGTTTTAGAGTTTAAAAGAGAAAGAGAAAGAGAAAAATGAGTTATCTTTGTTATCTAAACAAAAAGTTTAAGAAACCTAGCAAAGTTTTAGTTATCTTTGTCCCAAACTTCAAAATGAGTCTGAATAACCAGATTCGTGAATCTCTTGCCATTTACAGGAGTTGAGAAAAAAAAAAAAGGATGAACAACTGGAAAAGAAACTGGTGGAGTAGCTAACTGCATTAGGAAAACAAGGAAACAGAGCAAAGAGTCCATGACTAGAACTGATTTGCAGAAAAGAAGAAAATAAACTAATAAACTAATCTGGTTAACAGATTCCAGCACAAGATAAACTAATTTTAAACTAAACTAATCTTCTACCAGCAATCACTCAAGATTCACTACCATCAAACCATAGCAGAAAGCGCACGCACGAAATCAAAAGAGGTAGGGATCGTAAGAACAGGATCAATCCACTCGACCGTTCCCCAAACCTCCTTATCACTTTTGCGTCTCTCAAGCGCAATCACCGCACACCAAATCCACTTCTCCTCATATCCGCTAGCACGGAAATACTTTGTCCAGAAAACAGCCAACTTCCCACCGTAATCCGCCATCTTAACACAACCATAACCAGCAAACTTAGGCAACCCTCTCAATCCCCTCATATTCATCCAAACTTGTCTCTTAGAATCATACCATTCAAATCCATCTGAGTCACTAAAACAAAACAGTACGTTATCGATCACGCAATAAGAACGCCACGACCATCCTAATTCCAAATAAGTCAGCGCTCCTATAGCTTCCCAACTACCATCCTCCGGCTTGTAAGCCACACCTCCGTTCCCAAACAGGTAGAAGATTCTTCCTTCAACTACTGCGCTCTTGTATATACTACTACCTTTGCATCTCTCTACAAGAGGGCACATCACAAGCTCCCAAGTTTGGGTTTTTGGATCGAATACTTCAATCCAGTTTGAGGAATTGAAGTCTCTGCATCCTCCTGCTACATATATCTTCCCATCAAAGACATTAGCTGCTGGGTTTTCTCGCTCAACCAACAGGCTTGGAGCTTTCCGCCAAACATGACAATGGCAGTCTAAAACCCAGACGCTAGCAGAAGGCGAACCATCGATTGGTCCGCCAATGGAGTAGATGCTCGAACCAACTGCAACCACACCTCGCCAATGAGTTTGAGGAGATTTGGGAACTCGGATCGGAACCAAAATGTACGTCTCTTTCTTCTTATTCTTCTCCTTCTTCTTCTCACTAGTGTTGTTGTCATTGGTTAGCATTCGATCAGGTTTACGGCATAGAGTGAACCAGCGAGGATTAGGATTAGAGTAAGGAGGGAACTGTAAGCACACATAGAGACAACTCTCGGCGCGGCCTAATAAGGATCGGGTGTCGTAAAGCTCCGGCGAAGCAAGATGAGATCGGAAGCTCTTAGAGGCGAGGGAGAGAGCCGGGTAATGTAATCTAGAGATGCGTGCGAAGCAGCTTATTACCAAATCATCAGGAAGCGATGGTATCGGCGTTGATTGCGACGACGACGACGTCAGTCTGAGTACCAGCGACGGCTTCTTCTTCTTCTTCGGCCTCTTCATCAATGGCTCTTCGCCGTTCGTGGCGCCGGAAGACGACATTAGCAATGAATATCGTCGGTAAGAATTTTGCCTTCTCAGGGAAATTTAGGGATTTTAATTGAGACTTTCACGGTGAACCGTTTCCCCCAAGATTACTCGCGTGAGATTTATTCCGGTAATGGACTCTTAATGGGCCTCATTTGATTAATAAAATAGGCCTTAGCCCGTACGTATAGAGTAGGCTGTATAAAGCAAGTGAGATAAGAGTAAGACTAACCAACTCACTGCTAATCTTATTCTTAAGCGAACATCGGTCACATTTTTACATTCTTGTTACTACATTTCGTAATATTGCAGGTCGTGTTTACTGTAATGTTAATGATACCATCCCAAAATTAAAATATATTTGCTCACGGATATAAAAGAGTAACTTAAAACCCTAGACGGCTTAAACCCCTTTCGCTTTCCCAGAGTACACTTCATCTTCTTCGATTTTGATTTCGCTCGTGTGCTTCCACAGTTAGCTTTCGAAATGGGTAATCTCGGAGAAAATCAATCGCCGGAAATTCAAACCGTATTTGTGGAGACAAATCTGGAGACTCGTCTCGTCGTTCCGGTTCTTAAAGACGAATCCATCTCCGGTTTCAAAGGTGAGAAGTGAGAACAAAAATGTGAAATCCCCAAATTAGTCAATCAGTATGCTAATGTTCATAGTGATGTTAATTACTTTGGTAATTTTGTCCCGTCATGTTCCGGATCATGATTTTGTGGTTTGTTTACAGGTCGTTTTTGCGAGGAGCATCATGAAATTTTCCCGGAAATTGGAGAAATCAACATTGATGCGTTGAAGGTAATCATAGCTTTTGTTCATACACCTTTTTTCTTTGTTCATAGCTTTTGTTCATACACCTTCTTTATACATAAATCAGGTTAAACGCCGAGGTTATTTGTATCACTTGTCAAATCGTATGAATCTGAGTGACGCTTTTGACGCCATTAGTAGAAACTGGTTTCTATATGCCGACGCTGCTAAAGTTGAGAAGGAGAATCTTCTGGCTATAGTTGTTGCTGATCAAAAATGTTCCAACCCTGGTTTCGTTGAAGGAAATCAAGAAATTGGAGTTGACTCTGTACTTGTTGAAGAAGGTCTCGAAACCAAAGTAGCTGTAGCTGAGAAGACAAAAAGAGAGAAGAGGAAAGTGAAAAGCTCGGATGTAAAGAAACGCTTGATTGGTGATGTTAATCAATCTGGTAAAGTTGAGAAGGAAGATCTTCTGGCTATAGTGGTTGCTGATCAAAACTGTTCCAACCCTGGTTTGGTTGAAGGAAATCAAGAGACTGGAAATGACTCGGTACTTGAGGAAGGTCTCGAAACCGAAGTAGCTGTAGCTGAGAAGACAAGAACAGGGAAGAGGAAAGCTAAAAGCTCGGATGGAAAGAAAAGTCGAAAGAAACGCGTGATTGATGATGCTGATCAATCGGCTAAAGTTGAGAAAGAAGATCTTCTGGCTATTGTGGTTGCTGATCAAACCTGTTCGAACCCTGATTTGGTTGAAGAAGATAAAGAGATTGGAATTGACTCAGTACTTGAAGAAGAGTTTGAAACCGAAGTAGCGGTAGCTGAGAAGACCACAACAGGGAAGAGGAAAGGGAAAAGCTCGGATGGAAAGAAAAGTCGGAGGAAACGCGAGATTGATGATGTTGATCAATCTGCTAAAGTTGAGAAGGAAGATCTTCTGGCTATAGTGGTTGCTGATCAAAGCTGTTTAGACCCTGGTTTGGTTGAAGAAGATAAAGAGATACTTGAAGAAGAGTTTGAAACCGAAGTAGATGTAGCTGAGAAGACAACTACAGGGAAGAAGAAAGTGAAAAGCTCGGATGGAAACAAAAGCCGAAAGAAAGGCGAGATTGATGATGTTGATCAATCTGCTAAAGTTGAGAAGGAAGATCTTCTGGCTATAGTGGTTGCTGATCAAAGCTATTCAGACCCTGGTTTGGTTGAAGGAAATAAAGAAATTGAAATTGACTCTGTACTTGAGGAAGGGTTCGAAACCGAAGTAGCTGTAGCTGAGAAGACAACAACAGGGAAGAGGAAAGCTAAAAGCTCGGATGGAAAGAAAAGTCGAAAGAAACGCGTGATTGATGATGTTAATCTATCTGCTGTTGCTGTTGCGCATGATGAGAGTACTGAGGTTGAAGCTGTTGTTGTTGCTGCACCGATATCTGAATCTTGTGAAGTTTTACCGAGAAAAGAGGTAGATGATGTTCTTACTGGAGCCGTAGGAAAAGGTAACTATGATAAGAACATGTAGATTCTATTATTGAGTATAATATCTGATGTTCTATAGACATTGAAATCGGCAACAATTATTACTCATAATTTTACTGGTGACTTTGTGTAGACGACGAGACGGGAGAGGAATCTGTCGAAGATACTACTCAAACTGATAAACTAGCGAGCCAACCGGCGAATCATGTGGAGAAGAAAAGGAAGAGAAAGTCCAAAAAAGCCAAAAGCCTTGCTGAAGAAGAGAGTGTTCCAATTCTTATTAAGAATCTTGAACCTATCGGAGTTGTAGATGGAGAAGTGGCTGATAATGTCATCAGAGATGTATTAGATTCTTTGCAGGAAAAGAACCAAACTAACGGAAATGTGGACAAGGTGGAGAATAAACGAACCAAGAAATCGAAGAAGAAACACATTGAGATGATTGCGGAGTCCCAAGTTGAGGTGAACAGTGTTGCTCCGGAGGAGGCTCTTCCCTTCAAAAATGCAAAAGACACCGATGCATTGTCCATGTCCTCTAAGGACGTCGCTGGTACTAATGAGGATAATCAAATTCTAGAGGGGAAGGCTGATATGGGAGATACTTTATGTCCTAGCCAAAAGGACGATGTTGCTGATGGTGTTGATAAGAGGCAAGATCATGTGATCAGTGTAGCTAAATCTAAAGAGGAGAAGAAAGGCCTTGACATGTATCACGACGGTTCGGTGAGCTCAATGAAACCGAAAGAGAAAAAGGCTAAGAGTGATCGCAGTGGATCAAAGGTTGATCATTCCGCTGAAGTCTCTGTCGACAGCAAGAAAGATGCTGTAAAGAACATCTCCAACAGTTTCATTGGTAGTTCATTGAGCTCAATGAAACCGAAAGAGAAAAAGGCTAGAGCTTCAGTTACTAGTCATTTGCAGTCAATGGTTAAAAATGATCGCAGTGGATCAAAGGTTGATCATTCCGCGGAAGTCGCTGTCGACAGCAAGAAAGAAAACTTCTCCAACAGTTACATTGATGGTTCATTGAGCTCAACGAAACCGAAAGAGGGTAGATCTTCAGATGTCTCCAGTGGAACACCATCTAATAGTACATTAGACGATGATGACAGTGATGTGAACTCTATGTCTAGGAAGC
>OVBJ01002874.1:0-14947 GCA_900406535.1 Noccaea bulbosa
GACGGCGGCGTTTTTAAGAGGAGAAAAGACAGAAGCCCTAGCAGAGATTGACTTAGGAAAGAGTTTGATTTGATGGGCCGGCCCAGTCTATTTATCTTTGATAGCTCTAAATACTATAGGAAAGAGTTTGATTTGATTTGTTATAGATTTCTCTACATTTTTTTTTTTGTAAAACCGTAGATTTCTCTACATTTCTATAAAAAATTTCTAAGTTTTAAAAGAATGTCATGTGTAATAAAATGTAAACAAATATTTTAGTAACATTTTTCAGCTTAATTCTTGATTGATTTGGTTAAAGTCATTTTCCGACAAAAACTAGTACTGAGAGCATCTCCAGTGAGGTATAAGGACCATAGTCTCTCACAAAAAACAAGATAAAGTTTATATTATTATATTATGTGGGTATGTAAACAGTGTAGAGATTCAGCCAAAAATCTCTTAACGAATAGACTTTTGGCTGAATCTCTACACTGTTTACATATTCACATAATATAATAATATAAACTTTATCTCGTTTTTTGTGAGAGGCTATGGTCTTCATATCCCACTGAGGATGCTCTGATTATTCAGATTCGAGTTTCCTTAATTATACGTGTCTACTGATTTTATGTTCGTTTAAAGCTACGCGTAACACTAGTGTTTATCCAAAGACGACTAAGATCTTCTTATAAGTTAGCTACACGTAACACTAGAGTTATCCAAAAATCAATATCTTCTAATTAGCTACGAGGACATCAAGTCGACTCAAACTTGTTATATATATTCTTGTCTTCATGCACGACCTTATAAGAGAGAAATATTTTATTTTTACGAATAAAGACAAATGATATCCCTCATGGTAATTTTCAGAATCCATAAGAATTATTCCTCTGATGAAGTTGATAATGTTTGGTTTACTTCTCTAAATTCTGGTACAACCCACCGGTTTAAACGTCTCAACGACATAGACACCTAAAATATTTGGCAGCAAACAATTATATTAGCTCAACAAAAAATAGCTTACTTGAAAAAGAAAAAAAATAGCTTGCTTGAACAAACTAATCAATTTTTGTTTGATTATTATTAATTCAACGAAAAATATATACTAATCAGTTTCTAACCTGTTGGTCCCAATCTGTTCTCAGAGTCATGATGCTAAGCACACAAGTCTGAACAAATACTCCAAAAAGCATTCCGATCCACACCCCCTAAAATTTAGAGAACATAAACTTTTAAGTTATTATCAATTTTTAATTTTGTTACTTTTACAAAATATTTTGTAAACATTATAGGGAAAACAAAAACTTACTTTGACTTGCAAACCGACGACGTAACCAAGGAAAACACCAGTAGGAATCCCAACAAGGTAATAGCAAGTAAGATTAACGTAAGTAACATATCCTTGCCATCCCGCTCCAACAGCAACTCCTGTTCCAAGATAATGAACAAGGTTTCAAAATACATTTTAGTTGAAAGATCGGTTCGATTTCAGTGACAATCTCGCGATCAAATAGTTGAAATATGTACCAGAGAGAACGGGTTGAACACTGTTCAAAAGGATGGAAAATGCTAAAAGTGGAGAAAGAGAGGCAACTTCTGCTGCGACGGCTTCACTTGTTGTGAAAATGTATGAAACTCTTCCTTTTAGAAACAAGAAAACGAAGAACAGAACAGTTCCTATCGATAGTGACGTGAAAATCGCTGTCATTGTTGCAAACTTGGCTCCTTTTGAGTTTCCCCTACCGAGCTCGTTTGATACTCTTACACTATTTTATAGAAAATAAAAAAGGAGAGTAAGATGACGATACAAAATAACATATAACATGCTCTGGTCCGTGGAAGATATACGAACTTCAATCTAGAAAAAAAAAAAAAAAAAAAAAANAAAAAAAAAAAACCTCAATTAAATTTCGAAAATATTTTCAATACCTCAGTTTTTTTGTGCCAAAAATGGTTAAAATATTCTGTTTGTTTATTTGAATACCTCAATTTATATATATCATATATGCATGTAACAAATTCAGTTTAACAGAAAGATAACTTCCATTATCTTTATATTTTTAATAAATATTTATATTAAAATACTCCAAGAAACTAGATTGATTTTTTTAAGTATTCCAAGTAAATCCCAAAAAAATCTGAAAATTATAAATAATTGAAATTGAGAATATATATTATACTTAATTTATATTAATTAAGATAAATCTGATATGTTGTCGACGTTAGATGTTACGTAAATGATGAAACTGTTCGACATGTCTTATTTGATTGTCCGCATGCTCAAGCTCTTATTTTGGACAATCTTCATATATTGAAGATATTTTGAAATAGTCAAACAAAATAGTTGATGTCTTTTTGGACACAAAAAAAAAAGTTAAGAGTAGTAGAATATTGAAAAGCTTTTCAAAATTTAATTGAAGTATTTTTCAGAATTTTCCAAAACAAGTACCATCAATGATGTTAGTATAGGGTATATGTACGCACCTTGCTGCTGCCAAAAACCCAAATGCTATCATCATCTCTAGTCCATTTATGTTGATGCTACAAAACATTGAAAGAAAACAAAGTCTATTTATAAATATTGATATATATGATACTATCAATCTAGATGTTGGAAACGATACATGGTAAGCTTAATTGTCGTTAACTTACCAGATTGCAAGTGCATCTAGAGCCACCTCTGCGTTTTTCAAATTTCCAGTGAGCAGTACCAAGATCGAGTTGTACCATAACTCCAAGCTGCCCAAAATTACCATCACAAGTAATAATTATTAATGTAATTTTACGAATGCGTAAAAAAATGTAGCAATAGTTTAGAGATGGTCTAAATATACGACTCCATATATCTCAAACGTTAATAACTTAATATACGACTCCATATATCTTTAACAACGTGATTTCTTGTAGTATGTGGATTTTGACTCGACTCTCAAATGAAATTGTGTCACTATAATAAGACCTTCTTTTTTTTTCTATAAAGATTTGACAATTTCTCATCAACCTTACTTTCTTGCTAATTTTTAATGAATAAGGAAAGCTTACCAAAGCATGCCACCTGAAGACAAGGATAGTTTGAAGACAGGCCATAAATCTTTAAAAGCCAGCATAGAGAATCCTCTCCACGTCTCCTTACAACCACCGCACGTGACGAACAAGAGCTGCGCAATGTTAGGCAACCAGAACGCAACTAGCGTCGAAGTCATGGCACCGGTGATTCCAAAATTGAAATGAACCATTAGGAGCCACGACAAGAACACATGGACACATAAGGAGACAGCAGCCACGTAGGCAATGATCTTGTTTTTGCTCTGAGCTTGCAGGAACATTTGGCAAGTGAAGGATGGTACGAATGAGAAGTTGATGCCTATGACCCATAAGGCTATGATCCGAGCCACACGGACAATACGTTCCTCTTGACCTAAGGCTACGAGGATAGGACCCGAAAATATGTAGACGGGCGTGAGGCAAATGGTACAACCTGTGAGGACGATCCATGATCTTTGGAGGTAGATTCCGAGCATGTGGTTTTGTTTCGCTCCGTAAGCTTGACCACATAGTGTTTCCAGTGCACTGGCCATGCCTAACTGAATAGCGATTCGTTAATGGCGAGTTATAAGAAAACAGTAGTTATAAGTTATAACTAAAGTTGAGTCATCTATATAGTTTCATAATAAGTATTATCGAAATAACATATTTTTAAAAAGTGACATCCAAAACTATATACGTAAGCTGAACCAAAACTAAAATATAAAAAAAGCAAGTAAAAAAAAAAAAAAAAAGAACACAAAACCAAGATCGACCAGAGTTAAGGTCTCCCATTTAATTAATATTGGTAAAAAAAAAACCGGAAAATTGCATTTTAAACCATAAAGTTGGCAGATGATAGCACTTTAAATCTCAGAGGTTTAGACCTAACATTTTAAACCCTCAAACTATTTTCTATATCACTTTTAACCACGAAAGTGGCAGATTTGGTCAGGCCGCCAAAAAAATGACCGGCAGTGTTAGTCAAATGATGACATGTCGGTTTTTGGATTTTTTTTTCTGGATTTGACCAACAGTGCCGATCATTTTTTTGGTGGCGTGACCAAATCTGGCACTTTCGTGGTTAAAAGTGATATAAAAAATAGTTTGAGGTTTAAAGTGTCATCATCTACCACCGTCATGGTTTAAAATACAATTTTTCCAAAAAAAACTGATTTGATTTTCAGGGCAAGGAGTGACACGGCACCAGACTTCGACCCTATTGGGGGACTCCGAAATTGACTGACAAGTGACAGTAAGTTTGTCGACAAATTTATTTATTGCAAATTTTTTTTTTAATTCATCATAAATCTCGCCCACACTAATGTTTGGAAAAAGTATAGTTCAGTCCATGGATAAACTATCTTTTCGCATATTCAAATGAGCAAAAATCAAAAATCTATATTTATGTAGTCAAATAAAATTAAATCTAATACTTCCTCTGTTTCATATTAGTTGTCATTCTGGTATTTTTTATTTACAATATATCTAGATGTATCTAGATGTGTTTTGAGCTTGATACATCCAGATATTGTCCAGATACAATTTGCCAGAATGATAAGTAATAAAAAACAGAGAGAGTAATTCTATACTTAAAAAAAATTGATTATTGATCTATATCAATAGAGCAACTTTTCCATTAAATAAAAATCACTAGACCAGATTATTTATTGCATTACTTTTTCACACTTTTTCTTTTTGGTGAGTGATAAAGTATAAAATGTCTCCGTAAATGCAAAAAGCTCCAATAAAGAAATATAACTTCTATTTTAATATTTTCGAGAACATAACTTCTGTTTCTACTATCAGCAAATCATGATTTACTTTTCATTAATGTTGTAACATGTTTGGATATATAATCCCTCTGTTCTAGAATATAGAATATTATATAATTTTTTTTATTTAAGAATATAAAATGTTTTCTAATTTTTAAGGTATTTTGTACTCCCTCTGTTTCAATATATAAAGGGTTTTTAGAGTGTTTTTTGTTTCATTTTATTAGAAATTTTAGAGTTTCTATGTAAAATTAAATGTGTTGTTTTTATTTTTGATTATTTATGTTCTGCAGGTAACTCTTTTATTGGTTGAACTGTTTTTTTTTTTTTTTTTTTTTTAAAATTTTNAATTGATGATAAAATATATTTTATTTCAAAAAATATAAAAATTAAATAGTTTCTTAATCTGTATGCAAAAATCTTAAACTCTCTATATATTAAAACAGAAGGAGTAAACTTCAAGAACCATTAATTAAAAATAATTAAATTTTTGAAATTTTATTAGTTAATATTTATTAAAAAGTGGTGTGATTAAGAAAATGAATCATTTATTGTTAAACAATAAATGTTTATTAATTTATGTAATTTGTTTTTAAAAATCTTATATTCTGAAACAGAAAAAGTATAAAATGGTTCTGATAAAGATAGTAAATAGATATATATTTTAAAATAATTATTCTCAATATTCATATTTTTATAATATTAACTGAAAAGTACAATGTTTGGATACAATGTTAAGAGTGAAAAACTGTTTATATATAAAAATAAGAGATAAAAATTGTTTGGAGAGAATAATAATAACCTAAAACAAACTAACGGATGATTTAGTCAAACCAAAAATTAAATTTGTTAATTGATCGGGTCGAGGACTTAAAACAAACCGGCAAATAGTTTAGTCAAATTAAAAATTGAATATGTTAACTGATCGGATCAGATAATAAAATAAAAATAAACATAAAAAACAAAAACATAACTCCGCGCACTCAAATCAGAAATCAAATATGTTAATTGATTAAGTCGGTTAACAAAGCAAACTGAAAAAATAAACAACATAACTCCGTGTTACTCTGCGGAGCGGCTATAGTGAATATGTTAATTGAGATTGTGACAAAAAATGTTAATTGATAAAACTTTGAGGTTTTTTTTTTTTTTTTTTGTAACAGTGTTGAACTTTACAATTTATTTCTAACCTATTTTTAAAATTCAATAAAGAAATTTAAGAAATTCTTTTTATAAGATATATTATTTTATTGAATGTGTTAACTCTCCTACAAATTTGGTATGTACGTAATTCTGCAGAAAGAATTGTCAATTCAAGGGTTCGTAGCAAAAGAAACACCCACTTGTTAGTTGTTAGTTGTTACTACAAGTCGTATTCTCATATTTATATTTATTTATTTATTACCCACTTTTAGAAACACCCACTTGTTACCCAATGTTATCATATTTATTTATTTTAGGTAAGTGTTATCGTTCAGTGTTAACAAATTTGTCTAACTGATAAAATTTTCTATAATTATTTATAATAAAGAGATACTTTTAGTTAAACATTACTTTTTATCTTCTAATTCACATAATTTTCAATTATTTGCTCATCTTTTCTAATTTTACCACTATTTAGATATATATATTAAAATTACTCTTAATACTTAGTAATAAGACTAGGACCAATAGTAGGTGAGAGTTAACAGGGAACTGTTTTAGAAGATTTTTTCTTCTAATAGTCTTCTCATTTGTGAATCCATGATTATTAGTTTAGAAAAAAAAGAAGAATTATCTTTACCGATAAAAATAAACTTATCATCATCTATCTGACTATCTCTGTGGCAAAGTCAAACAGGCTGACATCACTGCTTACCATTGTGCGTTAAAAGCTTAAAATGGTCTTCGAGTAAAGATCCCAAAAAAAAAAGAAGAAAACATAATATTTTAATCGAACCTCCATTTAATGAAATAGTACCACTTTGGCTAATAACCCTGGTGAAGAGAGTGTTTTCAAATCAGAACTCTTGAACATTAAAAATTTGAAATCGTTAAATGACGAATCAAAAACGGGTTTATATATTATTAGCGCGAATAGTAGTAGTACACTAGTACTATTCTTTATGGGAGTTTCTAATGTAGTGTTCTGGAAGATATATATATCCGCGCGTGTTAATTCATAATAACAAAATTTAGATATATAAGGAAAAACAAAAAAGAGAGGACGGTAATAAAAGGTCTTACCAAAATACCATTACTGAAACGGAGAAGAACGGTGAAGGTGATGGAGTAAGCGGCTAACTCGATAGGGCCAAGATGGCCAATGAAGGCTTGACTTATCAGCGAAACTCCGAACGTAGAGAATCTCGTGAAGATCGCCGGCGCCGCCACAACCCAAAGCTTCTTTGATTCGATCCATACCTTTTGTTTCATTCCCAACTCATCCTCTTCTACGACGTTCCCGGTAGTCTTTTTCAGAAGAGCCGTTGTCAGCTCTCCGCCTCCTCCTCCTCCGGCCATCGTGGAATCTCTGTTGTATCTGATGGACCAGACGAAATGAATTGAGGGGGAAGCGGACAAAAATTGTTTTGATATATGGATTGGTTTTAAGAGGACTTTGTTTCTTCTTTATAGTATAACTTTTTTTCTTTTTCTAATGTTGTTTATTTTTTGGGAAACTAAAAGCCGCCTACGGCTCTTGTAGGAAGTCGCACTACGTGAATAAAATACTCCGACAAATAGACGATTGTTTTGGGTACTAAAAAACAGCTAACAAATACCACTACACTAGCATAATTTTGTAAGATGTATGATGTTAGCTTGTTAAGGATAGATCTTCTTATGTATGTTTGTTATGCAAAAATAGTTGATAGAGAAGAATTTGGATGGGCTCATGGGCATCAAGGAGATCATGGTCGTGGTGGAAATACAAGAAGAATGAAAACATTTCGTAGATTTCTCAATATCGTGGGAGAAGACAGTAATTTTGATCTAATACTGTGCAAGCGTTGCAACTTTCAAGCCTCGAGAAGCAAAAGCCAAACTGTGATCCTGACTAGTGTTTTTTTTTTTTTTTTTTTTTTTTAAAAAAAAAAAAANGAATCAAATGTAAAATGATAGTGATCCTTGATACATGAGCTTTCACATCATATGACCGAAGACATAAATTATTTACAAATAAGTTTCACGCATCACAAACTTTAAACCATGGTTTTCGATCAATCTCAAATTTGGTATCAAGATATAAGAATGAGTAATCTTTCATTTGACGGTGGTTTGAACAAAATCCCACTGTGCAATCAGAAGTTTGATGCTTTTACTGAAGATTTGTCTATATGGCGAGCAAACGAAGCAAGCATGGGAACTAAACTAAGGGATCGACCAATCTATCAAGGAGATCGATCGATCCCCTGTTTGAAAAATAAGGAAACTGGCCAGATTTGATGCAGATTTATCTTGATCTAAAAATAGAAAGCCCTACTCGACTTTGAGGACAGCCAAGAACTAAAATTAATACAATTTTCAACAACTTTATGAACTCATTCATAAAACAACCATAGTCACTCAACTTGTTTCTACACCAATCGATAGCTACGCTCTTTTCCACCCTCTGGTATTTTAATCATGATTGAGTTCTTATTTATTGAGTTTATAAGTTCTCAAAGAGAATCTCATGGATTGATTAATATTTTGTGGATGATAAAGTGTTTATTTCTCTGATGATGTTTGGTTTACGTCTCTTCTTGATTCTGGTACAACCCACCGGTTTAAACGTCTCAACGACGTAGACACCTAAAAACATATTTGGCAACAAACAATTTTATTAGCTAAACAAAAATAGCGTCCTTGAACAAAATAATCAATTTTTGTTTGGTTGTTATATTAATTCAACGAAAAATATATGCTAATCAATTTCTAACCTGTTGATCCCAATCTGTTCTCAGAGTCATGATGCTAAGCACACATGTCTGAACGAATACTCCAAAGAGCATTCCGATCCATACACCCTAAAATTGAGAGAAATCAAAATTTGAAGTTATTCTCAATTGTTACTTTATAATAACTTCTACAACATTTTTGTTTCCACGTAACCACTGACTTTATAAGAGAACAAAAAACCAAAACTTACTTTGACTTGCAAACCAACTACGTAACCAAGGAAAACACCAGTAGGAATCCCAATAAGGTAATAGCATGCAAGATTAACGTAAGTAACATATCCTTGCCATCCCGCTCCAACAGCAACTCCTGTTCCGGTTCAGAAACACATATTAGTTCAAAGATCGGTTCGGATTTCAGTGGCCATCACGCAATCAAATAGCGAAAAGAGATACCAGAGAGAACGGGTTGAACACTGTTCATGAGGATGGAAAAGGCTAAAAGTGGAGAAAGAGAGGCAACTTCTGCTGCCACAGCTTCACTTGTAGTGAAAATGTAGGAAACTCTTCCTTTCAGAAACAAGAAGACGAAGAATAGAACTACTCCTATAGATAGTGATGTGAAAACCGCTGTCATTGTTGCAAACTTGGCTCCTTTTGGGTTTCCCCTACCGAGCTCGTTCGACACTCTTACACTATTTTTATACAAAATAAAAAAAGAAGAAAAAAAAGACGACGATATATAAATAGTATCAATAAAGTGAAGTAATATGTATGAATTTATATATGTATATATGCACCTTGCTGCTGCCAAAAATCCTAGTGCTATCATCATCTCCAGCCCATTTATGTTGATACTACAAAAAAATTGGAAAAGAAGAAACGAATTATAAATATGTGTATAGATGATATTACTATCTAATCTATCAATTGTTACTCATGCATGATCGATGTTTTAACTTAACAGTCGAGTAGATAAAACTTAAAGGTGTTTGACAAGGTATTGGTTGTGGAATCAGAAGGTCAATCCTTGTTAATTTTTTACCAGATTGCTAATGCATCAAGAGCCACCTCTGCGTTTTTCAAATTCCCAGTGAGGAGTACCAAGATCGAGCTGTACCATAACTCCAAGCTGTCCAAAGTAACGACCACAAAGTATTAACTATTATATAAATTCTCAATATTGGCATATGTATTCGTTAATGTAACTTTAGTTTAGAGGTAGTCTACGTATATGACTTTATTTATTTCAAACGATGTCAATCTTTGAAAAAGTAATTTCTGTGGTTTTGACTTGAATCTTAATAATTTCTTTTTTGCTAAAGTTAAATCTTACTAGTTGGGAAACTTCATCTCACCTAACTATAAAGCTTTGGGAGCTATCAATATGGACTTTCTTTTGTAACAAAATTTATAGGATAAAACCATAGACTAATTAATAATGGTTTGCAGCCATCAAATTAATATAGATTGTCCAAGTAGATGCATCAAGTGGAAACCAAACTCTAATTTAAACCAATATATAAAAAAGGAAGACTAAAGTTATTTATATGGAATGCTGCCACATTGCCCACTTAACTTTTTTTTTTCTGTGTAAATATTTGGTTGATGAGACGTAAATTCCTTTTTTTTTTTAGAAAATCAGAAAAGCTTACCAAAGCATGCCACCTGAAGACAAGGAAAGTTTGAAGACAGGCCATAAATCTTTGAAAGCCAACATAGACAATCCTCTCCACGTGTCCTTACACCCACCACACGTCACGAACAAAAGCTGTGCAATGTTAGGTAACCAGAACGCAACTAGCGTCGAGGTCATAGCACCAGTGATTCCAAAATTGAAATGAACTATTAGGACCCACGACAAGAACACATGGATCCCTAAGGAGACAGCAGCTGCGTAGGTAATGATCTTGTTCTTGCTCTGAGCTTGGAGGAACATTTGGCAAGTGAAGCATGGTACGAAGGAGAAGTTGATGCCTATGACCCATAAGGCTATGATCCGAGCCACACGGACAATGCGTTCCTCTTGACCTAAGGCTACGAGGATAGGACCCGAAAATATGTAAACGGGCGTGAGGCAAATGGTACAACCTGTGAGGACGATCCATGATCTTTGGAGGTAGATTCCAAGCATATGGTTTTGTTTTGCTCCGTAAGCTTGACCACATAGTGTTTCCAGTGCACTGGCCATGCCTAACTGTATATCGATTCATTAACTACACGATAAATAAATTTATGGCGAGTTATAAAACAATAGTTATAACCAAATTCGAGTCATCTATATAATTTCATAATAGGTGTTATCGAAAACTATATAAACTGAACCAAAATTTACTTGACTTTGCAATAGGTTTTAAATTTGGCTCTCGCATAGTTTCATAAGATTGGCGGTTTTAATTTCTCCCAAAGCCAACTAGTTGACAGCAAAACAAAGGAAAAAAAATTACAAATCTGTTTTTACCTCA
Source organism: Noccaea bulbosa (assembly GCA_900406535.1). Classification (NCBI taxonomy): domain Eukaryota; kingdom Viridiplantae; phylum Streptophyta; class Magnoliopsida; order Brassicales; family Brassicaceae; genus Noccaea; species Noccaea bulbosa. The sequence goes on from OVBJ01002874.1 coordinate 11,104, forward strand.
CAGAAAGATCTACCTATATTATTTTCAATACATTAAATCAAGCCGACGAGTGGGCCGAGTTTTCGAACAGTGGCAATTCTGCACAACGAGATTTATGGTTGTCAACTAAAGGATTCGTAGCAAAAAAAACACCACATGCTACTACAAAAAAGTCTCAGCAGTCACATGGAAAAGATTTTCTTATGTTTTTTTTTTTTTGATAAAGATTTTTTTTTTAACCAAGTTTTCCGGGCCCCACCACTGGTGGTCCCGACTAGCACCGTATTGGGCATTGCCCTCAAGTGTGGTCCTGGTGGCCTTACATACCGGATTCACGTTATCCCATCGTTAAGGGTGTGACAGTGGCCAAATGGGGTTAAATCCAGGAATTTCGCGCTTGTGGGGAGTCGATCTCTGGCCTGGATCAACAGAGTCACTCTTCCACAAGTGGAAACCACTGGACCACCACCACTTGGTTAAGATTTTCTTTTGTTCTTCTCGAAAGAGATGAATTTATTGCGAGTAATTTACAACAATTATTATTTCACTGACCAAAAACACACGTTTGATTTTATGATGGAGGTGGGCACCTTTTCAGATGGGCTTAGCACCCTTTCAAATGGGCTGACCCATATTAGAGAAAGCCTGTTACCATTTTAGGACTGTCATATTAAACAGTGTTATTGTGCTATAAATAGCACAATAAATACATATTTATGAGAGTTGGTCGTTGAAAATAAAGGCTTAGATTTAAATACCGTAATTCGCCGAGCGCTTAGCCTTTTTAAAAGAATTCGTTACTCGATCATCTGCCGAACTATTGTGTCCTCTAATTCGAGTTCGTCTTTGATCGCCAAACTCTCTGCTTACCTAATTTGAGATTGTTACTCAATCGATCTCCGCTTGTATTTCGCCGATCTCATCTTATCTCTTATAATGAAAGCTTTAGCCCCCCATCTTCGATCCTTACAACCCACCACCATTCGAGAACAACATTTTACTAGTGATTACTGATTAGTAATTAGCTAGTACTACGAGCAGAGGACCAGACCAGTAGTAGGTGATATGTCAATTTTCAAAACTACATTTCTAGGGTGATTATTTTCAAAAATACATTTTTTCATTGAGTAAAAGAACTCTAAACCCTAAAAATATAAACCTCAAACCTTAAAATCTAACTTTCAACCCTTAAATCTAAACCATAAACCCCAAAATCTAAACCCTAATTAAGGATTAGTGAACTCAAACTTATAGATTAAAATTAGGAAAAAGTGTTGTTTTTAAAATTGCAACACTAGAGATGCATTTTTGAAATTTTACACCCTAAGATATGTATTTTTTTAAAAGTTCTTCTTTACTTTAGTAGTTAACTGTTTTGGAAGATTTTTTCTTCTTCTATAGTTTTCTCATTTGTTAATCCATGATAATTAGTTTAGAAAAAAGAGAAATTTCACAAAATACACCTCCTTACATAACAATAGAATTCTCTTTACCGATAATAATACACTTATCATCTTCTTTTTCTCTGGCATAGAGTCTAATAAGCTGGCATCACTGCTTACCCTTGTGGGGAAAAAAATTGGTATTCAAGTAAAGACCAAAAGAAGAAGAAAATAACAAAAAATTGTGCAAAATATTTTAATTTAACGAACGTCAATTTATTGATATAGTACTACATTGGCTAGCCCCGGTGGAGAGAGTATTTTATCATCAGAAGATAAATGATTCGAAATCGTTAATGACGAATCGGAAACGCGTTTAGTTTATTACTTATAGATTAAAATATTAGTATTACCATGGGATGGGAGTTTTCATTTTTTCAACGTAAAGGTTTGGATAAATCTATCTGTGTTTATTCATAATATCTATTTAGATCTATAATAATACAATAAAAATCTTACCAAAACAGCATTTTTAGAAAACTTTACTTACCAAAATACCATTACTGAAACGGAGGAGAATTGTGAAGGTGATGGAGTAAGCGGCTAACTCAATAGGGCCAAGATGGCCCATGAAGGCTTGACTTATCATCGAAACACCGAACGTAGAGAATCTCGTGAAGATCGCCGGCGCCGCCACAACCCATAACTTCTTTGATTCAATCCAAACCTTTTGTTTCATCCCCAACTCATACTCTTCTAGGACGTTATCGGCCGTCGTTTTTAACAGAGCCGTTGTGAGCTCTCCTCCTCCTCCTCCGGCCATCGTAGAATCTCTGTTGTATCTGATAGACCCGAGGACATGAATAGAGGGGAAACCGGAGAGAGAATGTTTTGATGGACTTGTTTTTTGAAGACTTTGTTTCCTCTTTAATTTATAGTATAATTTTTTTATTTGTTTAATGGTGCTTGGTTATATGGAAACTAAAAGCTGCCTACGGCTATTGTAGGAAGTTGCAGTCGATGTATGATTTCGTTTTTTGAATCTTAAAAAAGAGTGTTAACAAATACCACTACACTAACATAATTTTGAAGATGTGATGAAAGTGGTTTTATCTCTATAGTCGATGTAGAATATGCTTGGTTACTACCAAATGTTATAGCTGCGGTCAGCTAGGACATAAAGTTATAACGGTCTTTACTTGCTACTTCTGATCAAGTAAATGTTTCTTCAGTCAAAGCAAGTGATGATACCATGTTTGTCTTGTAGGTTGGTAATAAAATTAGGCCAAGTGATGCACATCAGACTTTCACTTCATCGCCTGTTATAGAATGAAGTTTTGGGTTTATCTTTAATTGTCTATATGAGATTTGTCTCAATGGAATAAGATCATAAGTTTTTTAAAACTTTCTTTCTCTTACATGTGAACTCAATAATCAAGATGACATAAGATCGTACATTTATTATCTCGAAATTCAAAATGATCTCGAAAATCAAGATGACACAACATGGCTATTCATCGTATCGTATGCTATATTCACTAGCATGACAATTGACAATCAAACGTCTTTTACGGTTAATAAATAAAGTCAACTTGTATTAATTATTCTATTTTGGGTCGAAATAGTGAGGGTTCCACATTACCACATAGCTTTATTTATTTATAAAGCACTACTATTGTATCGAGATTTTGCTTTCATTTCTAAAACTTGAACCATAATTTTTAAAAATAAAATATAACTCTTTCGAAAATTGTTTCTCTTCCCTTTCCATATTCTATTTTTCACATCCTTTTTATACTCTATCATTTTATATATTTTGTTTTTGTTTTAAGGGTACATTATAATATTTAATCAATATATATACAATCAAAAATCTTACAACAGTAGAATCTACATCTACAACCAAAATTATACAGCCAAAAGTTTAAAAATATAGGTGATTGGTGGGAGCAGTGGCAGCTTTGCACAACTCTTTATCTCGCTACAGCAATCTAAATTTACCAATCAAGCTCTCAATCCATCTCTTTCCAATTTTAAAAGTTAAAACAATTTTATTTATTTATGAAAGTTTCGTGCCTATGAAAAATAATTTTTCTAGAGCACAAAATTTAGTACTCTCATAATTCTCTCTTTTCTTTCCTTATTATTTTGTCCACATTCTTTATCTATCTATCTATATCTATCTATATTTATACTACTATTAATTGAGAAGTACGTTTTAATAATGTTTAAATACAAAGATAAAAGAGAAAAACTGTTTGGATATAAGAATAAGAGATCAAACTGTTTGGATACAAGAAGAATAACTTAAAACAAATGGTTCAGTCAAACCAAAAATCGAATTTGTTAATTGATCAAGTAAAAACAATGGAAATATATCCGAAAACCCAAAAAAAATTCGAAAACCTAAATTTTTTTGTCAGGAAAAACAAATATATATATATATATATATATATATATATATATATATAATATAAAAAAAA
>OVBJ01002875.1:0-14945 GCA_900406535.1 Noccaea bulbosa
AAGAACAAGTCGGCCTCTCCACAGAAATCTCTCGGATTCAATACAAAAAGAGGAAAGAAAGAACAAGTGTAAGGATTTGTTAAGAGCAAACGAATGCGCCTCTTGGATCTTGAGAGGAACCTCTTCTCTCTGTTTTCAGGACAGCTCTCTCTCTCTTCTCTTGACGGCGCAGTCGCTCTCTCCCTTTTCTGAGGCTAAAAACTAGTATTTATAGGTAAGGAATCGCTTAGGTCTTCTTGGTGCCGGAAAATGAAACTTTCCGATGAGCTGGACATGATGATTTGCGACGTGAAATGGGCCGGGATTGCGCTAAGGAAACCTCCAAATAATAGCTAAGCCTCTCCTCAAGTGAGTCAAGGTCCATGCCGCGGTGTTCTGGGCCATTAGATGAGTGAGATCCTCCATGGGCTTCATCTTGTCGCTATCCGGACATGTCCAGGTAGAAAATGAGTTTCTCTCCGATGGTTGATCCAAATGGCTTGAATCCACTTTGTCGTGATGCATGACTCAAATATCTATCCAGCAAGACCAATATCATGATTTTTGGACGTCGGAAAGACCCTTTGCCGCGGTTACCTATCGGACCCCTCCGGTTCTGTCCGAATGCGAGAATCGGACAAATGGAGTTTTGTTGAGGCTCTTGACTTGGAAACTTGCATGGATTATGGTTTGAGGCTCTTTTGTTCCCTTTTGATTTCTTTTTGATGTTTTAACCTGTTAAGACTCCAAAACCAACAAATACAAGAAAACTACCTCCATAGGTATAAAACCTTGTTGAAAACACTTGAAAACATATGAAAATACTAAGTAAAAATATGCACAATAAGATGATATCAATGAGCTCAATTTTACAGATGGGAAAAAAATTATTTATTTTTTCCTAAATATTTTATTCAATGGTATGAAAATATATTTTGTGGGTAGCCTACAAAATGTGAAACGAAAATATTTATTTTTATTTAGTTTTTAATAGTAAATAAGATATTAAATAGAGGATGTAAATGTATTAAATTTTAGTTATTGGATTTACATGGCATGTAATCGAATTTTCTGAGTTTCTAATTTTAATGTTTATCTTGTAAATTATTTATAATAAAATCCATTAAATAATTATTATTAAAAATAATAATTAAATATTTCAATAAAAATATTTTTGTCATTATCTGTGTGAGAGGAAAAAAATATTTACTTTTTCTTAAATATTTTATTCAACGGTACGAAAAGACATTTTGTGGGTTAGAATATGTGTGCATGTTGATAAAACAAAAATATTTATTTTTATTTAATTTTTAATGGTAAATAAGAAATTAAATAGAGAATGTAAAAGTATTAAAATTTAATTATTGGATTTACATTATATGTAGTGGAATATTTTGCTTTTAATTTTAATGTTTATTTTGTGGGTTAATTATAAACAAAATCTGTTAAATAATATTATTTAAAATAACAATTAAATGATTTAATTAAAAATATTTTTGTTATTATATTTATGAGAGTGAATGAGAGAGCTCCACTCTCTAAAATGACGTCGCAAAAAAGAAAATTATTTATTTTTATTAAATATTTTATTTAATGGTATGAAAAAGTATTTTGTGGATTTGAATATGGGCTCATATTTATAAAACAAAAATATTTATTTTTTATTGTAAATAAGATATTAAATATAGGATGTAAAAGTATTAAATTTTAATTATTGGATTTCCATTGTATATAATTTTCTGAGTTTTTAATTTTAATTTTTATCTTGTTAGTTATTGATAAGAAAATCTATTAAATGATTATTATTAAAATAATTATTAAATGATTTCATTATAAATATTTGTGTCATTATATTTATGAGAGTGAATGAAAGAGCTCCATTCTCCAAAATCACCTTGTAAATAATAGTATAGATGATAATTTTGATTTAGAATCAAGTTAAACAATCCAAGTTTTAAAAAAATAAGATAATTAAATCAACACTGGTGGAAGTCTTAAAACCAATAAATAAATAAATAAAACAATTCAACAATAATCAGCGGAAGCAAATAAAGTAACCAAATAAGTCTAACAATCTAAATGGTTCAACAAAGGACAATAAATCCTATCATCCTCTCCTCCGGGATCGATTACGCGATCACACTTTACTTTTACCTGTATCACATGGCAAAATGAGATGCTTGAGTATTATCATAAATATTCAGTGAGACGATCATTCTGTCTACAGGCCTGCATACCATTTACGCAATTTCTAGACAATTAAAGTCTTTTAAATAATTTTCACAATAACTAAATATTTTTCTCCCAATTAAACATCACAAAAATAATTATTAAATAATTCTCAAAATTAAATAATAATCTTAATTAATTATTAATCTAAAAATAAATAATTAAACCAATTCAAATCACCACTTAACTCAAATTAAACCAATAAACTGAATTAATTAAATAATTTCAAACATAATTTGATTTAAACCAGATAACTAACCCGAACCAGCTATCGGTGTCGACCGACATCCGCTTGGTGTCGATCGACACTCACGACCTTAGTGTCGATCGACACCCGATTCACAAGATGAAGCCGAATGCGATTGAAGAGTGCGACAAACACAGAAGCAAGGTACAATCAACACCCAAACACGATTAAACTCACATATCAACACGAAAATCACCACATCACTCAAGAACAACATCAAACTCATCATGAAACAACCAAGCTTTTTTTTTAATTAATTATCAATGCGGAAAATTCTCGAAAGAAAATAATAATTAATAATTCAAATAACCAGTTCAACAAATAAACCAATAACCAATAAAACCAATGAATAAACTCTAGCAACCTAACCACCAGGTTTGCTATATTTTAAAAATAAAACTAACAACCTAAAAATGATTGTTTGCTAGCCACAAAAGAATAAGCAACATCAAATGCCCAATTTCCTCATCGTCTCTCGGCCTCATTCCGCGGTTGAACATTCCTGTTATCTGCATCACATTGGAATAGATATGCGTAAGTATTATCATAAATACTTAGTGAGTGGATCATCCTGCCTACAGGCCATGTACGTCAACACCAGACAATACATCAAACAATAGCAATAATAAACACAGGCAACAATGATCAATAAACAGCAAACTCGCAACAGAACACTTGTGTCGATCGACACCCCACCGTGTTGATCGACACCGTCCCGAAGCCTCAACACCAAAAGCAACGAAATAGTGCGATAAACAGTCAAATTCGTGGGATTCAACCCCCACATCGATCAAACAACGCAATAACTCAAGAACAGCTCAAGGACAACTCGAAAACTCAACAATAAACCTAAAACCAAACAATCTCTGGTGATAAACGGACCTACAGTCACACACTCACCTTGAAAAGGGTTTGAAAGAGGGAAAGGAATATGGATTAGCAACAGATCTCTCCAAAAACTCCAGAAATCACCTCCAATTCTCCAAATCTCCTCTGAACTTTTCTGAAACTCTGATTTTCTCCAAAAGTGGCTTTCTCACGCGGCCACAAGCTTTTTAATCGAGAAATAGGACTTCCACCCTTAACCGGCCGAAATCAGACAACTTAATACAAACTGGTTGATTTTCCTGAATCCAGTGTCGATCGACACCACTCCTTGGTGTCGGTCGACACCATCGACCCAAAATGACACTTCACTACGTCAATCGACTAAACCAGAAATCGATTACAATAACCGGTGTCGATCGACACTCCCTTCGGTGTCGATCGACACTAGTCATTCAAAAGCTTTTTACACATTTTCTTCGAAGTGTTTGAACCTTAGACCGACTGCACAACAATCAAACAAGAACATGTACAGCCAATCCTTAATTCACACTTCTAGAACATATGTAATCCACTCCTGAATCTCTAATGTCGTCCGATACCACTTCTAAAACAACTTTCTGGTTCACGGATGTTACACATCAACCAATCAATACACAAACACAGATCTAAAAATTTCGGACATACAGTCACGCACTCACCTTGATTTCGGATTGAGAAGAGGAAAAGGAAGATAAACAGCAATCAAACAACACCTAAAATCTCCAAAATCTCTCCAAACTCCACAAAATCGCCTCTGGAACACTCGTCTCGAAAAACGAGCCTTTCCCAGCGGCTGCTCGACTTTTATTCGTGATACTTAGGGTTTTCTCTAAACCAAATCGGAATTAAATCGACTTAAATCGAACCGACAATTCGCGAATCGGACCGGTGTCGACATAGTACATCTTTATCGCTCCTGGATGAATCGAAAACTTGCTGGAATGAGCCTCTCTCAGAATCTGCTGCCTCAACTCCTTAACCTTGGGTACACAAACCCGACCACGAACCAAAATAGTCCCGTTCTCAGAGACCTGATACTCAGAACTCAGTACTCGTGACGCATCAGTCGGACTTTGATCAGTCTCCTGAGCCACTATGATCCTGCTCAACAAATCTGCCTGATCAACTGCCTCTAAACCCAACGGCTCCTGCGATATAGCACAAAGACGCAAAGTGCTAATCTCGCCCACCAATGTGTCAACATCCTGCCCTAAAGCTGAATCACACCTCCGTCGACTCAAGGCATCTGCCACTAGATTGGCCTTGCCTAGATGATAGACAATGTCCAGATCAAAATCCGCGAGAAACTCAACCCAGCGTGTCTGTCTCGCATTCAGCATTGGCTGAGTGAAGATGTACTGTAAACTCTTGTGGTCATTGAAGATCTGCACTAAACCACCATACAAATAGGACCTCCAGATCTTAAGCGCAAAGACCACTACTCCCAACTCAAGATCATGTGTAGGACGGTTACGCTCACTGCCCTGCTACTGCCTAGAAACATAGGCAATAACTCTGTTCTCCTGCATCAGCACACAACCCATACCAACTCCTGAAGCGTATGTGTACACCATATAAGGCATTCCCAGATTGGGTAATGCCAAAACAGGTGTAGTAATCAGCATCTCTTCCAGCTTAGCAAAGCTCTCCTTCAGACATCCTTCCCAGTCAACTTCGTCATAGGCTGAGCTATACTCGCAAAGCCCTTGACAAACCTCCTGTAATAACCTGTTAGCCCGAGAAAACTCCTGATCTCGGTAGCACTGCTCGGTCTAGGCCAATCCTTGATAGCCTCGATCTTCGCCGGATCTACAGAAACTCCCTCTGCTGAATCAATGTGCCCGAGAAAACCCATCTCTTGCTGCCAGAAACTGCACTTGATCAATTTAGGATACAGCTTCTGCTCTAGAAACTTCTGCAGAACTAGCCTCAAATGAACCTCATGCTCCTCACGACTCTTCGAATAAACCAAAATGTCATCGATGAAGATGATGACAAACACATCAAAATACTCCCTAAACACGTCGTTCATCAACCTCGTGAAAGCTGTCGGCGCATTAGTCAAACCAAAATCCATGACTACAAACTCAAAATGCCCATATCTCGTCGTGAAAGCAGTCTTGCGGACATCCGCATCAACTATCGGGATCTGATGATAACCTGATACCAAGTCTATCTTGGAGAACCAAGTAGCACCCCTCAGCTGATCCAACAACTCATCAATCCTTGGGAGAGGGTATCTGTTCTTCACAGTGACTCGGTTGAGTGTCCGGTAATCGATACACAGCCAGAAACTCCCATCCTTCTTCTTCACAAACAGAACTGGTGCTCCCTACGGTGAAACACTCGGTCTGATGAACCCCTTGCTCAAAAGGTTCTCTAGCTACTTCTTCAGCTCTGCCAACTCTGCTGTAGCCATCCTTTAAGGTGTCTTGGATATCGGCGCTGTCCCCGGCTCTAACTCTGTCATGAAAGGGTCTGACCGAGAAGGTGGTAACCCCGTCAACGACTGAAACACATCCTCGAAATCCCTGACAACCTGAATATCCCCAATAACCACCTCACCACTGGACTAGGCCATAGTGATCGTCGCCAGATAGGTCTCACAGCCTCGCTCAACCATCTGCTCTGCCAGAATCGCCGAGATCACTACACTCCTGGAAGTCGGTCTCACTCCCTGAAACACTAACTTTCCCGCCATCACGCTAAAAAAAAACTCTGTCTCTGTGGCAGTCCAAATGAACTCGGTAAAAGGATAACCAGTCCATCTCCAAAATGACGTCTACAACTCCATCGGACTAACAACCAAATCCGCTGGCATCGATTGGCCTGCAATCTGGATATCGACGCCTCTAGCACGGCCGAAGTAGCCAGGAACCTACCTCCAGCCGCCTTGACCATTGCCGAATGCGCATATGCGCTGCTCCGGATGCCACTACTCTCGGCCCGCTCCGGATTGATGAAGCAATTAGATGCTCCCGAATCGAACAAATCGTGTTATCTACGCCACCTACTAACAAGTTCCCTACACATTTAAAACTATGAGACCCTGCTAACACTATCACAGGTAAAATATCGCAAACAAACAACAACCACAATCAAAACTTAAGAAATTACGAAGTCAGACTCAATAACTGTACCTGTGATCGATCTGGCCTGACTCGTCTGGCCCGTCTCCACCGAAATGTATCCTCGCGGCGTAGAACCAATCTGACGCGGTGTCTGCACTGCCGCAATCTGGCTCACTGGTCGAGCCGCTAATGGCAGAATCGCTGTAACCATCAAGGCTTGCAACTTGGGACACATCGGCCTGATATGCCCCTGCTCTGCACACTGAAAACACACTCTAGTATCTCGAGCATCCCGAGGAACTTCTTTCTTGGGACAGTTAGAAACACGGTGCTCCATGCTCCCACAACTGAAACACGAACAACACGGGAAACGGCTAACTCCCGAAGACTCCTCCCGACTCCTCTTCTGGCCCTATGTAGGCTTGCCGCCCTTGCCAGAACCAGAAACGAAACTCGAACCTCGGCGCTGATGCAGCTGCTGCTGCTGACTCCGAGGCTGGTTAGCATGAGCAATCGCAGATGGCACCTCTACTGCACCAACCTGCTCGCGATGGTCCTCCTATATCGAAGACACCAACTCTACTAAGTCCGCCCTCGAAACGTATGTACGACCCGACACTGCTTCCGGATACTCGAACGAAGCCCCTGAAAGAACATCTGAAGTACCCAGCGCTCGCCGCCTATGCCAAGACCGGCATGCACCACTAGCCTGCTAAACTCCACGTCGTACTCGCGCACCGAACGGTCTCCTTGGGATAAGGTAAGAAACCACAACTAAAACCAATCTCGAGCCTCCTATGGGAAGTACTTGGCGTCAAACTCCGCCACGAAATCACCCCATGTCAAAACTGCTATCCTCTCCGCAATGGCCCGCCACCACAAATGTGTGTCACCACTTAGATAGTGGATAGCTATCTCCACATAATACTCCATTGGACACCTGATCGACTGAAAATTCTGCTCCAGTCTCGATCTCCACTCGTTGGCCTGCTCCGGACCAACCCCGCCCTCAAAGAAAGGCGTCCCAATCCTTTGCATCTCCCTCATCATCTCGAGATAAGGCAGATGCTTCACAACCACAGCACCTTGCTGCCCAGCAAAACCCGCACCCCCCTGCTGCCCAACAAAACTGGCTCCCTGCTGCCCAACAAAACCGGCACCTTGCTGTGCTCTGGCCACATGAGGAACACCCGGCGCCTGCTCTGGAATCGCATGCGGAAGACGTGCCAATATCTGCGTCAGGATCCCCATAAACTGGTCACCAAAACTATGAGCTGGAGCAGCACCCACACCTGGGACCGCCCTGACTCCCGCGCATGCACCGGCACTCACACTGACCTCACCTGCAAAAGGAACTGACAGGGTCACCGACGCAGTCGCCACAATCGGCACAGCACTCTCGTCCGACTCCGCCTGCGCTCCACGACCAAGGCCTCTGCCACGGCCTCTACCGCGACCTCTACCACGACCTCTAGCAGCTCCGTCTATCTCACTACATGGAACAAAAGATGAAATACTAAACACAAAACTAAAACACACAAACAACTCACCGCGGAATCTCCTGAAGCCCAAAGAGGATGATCCTAAACTATCAACCTAGCAGTGCTAAAACCGTCTAGGCTCTGATGCCAAAATGAAACACCCAAGCTTTTTTTTTTAATAATTAAATCAACACTAGCGGAAGTCTTAAAACCAAAAAATAAAACAATTCAACAATAATCAGACTAAGCAAATAAAATAACCAAATAAGTCTAACAACCTAAACGGTTCAACAAAAGACAATAAATCCTATCATCCTCTCCTTCGAGCTCGATTTCGCGATCACACTTTACTTTTACCCGCATCACATGGCAAAACGAGATGCATGAGTATTATCATAAATACTCAGTGAAACGATCGTTCTGCCTACAGGCCATTTACACAATTTCTAGACAATTAAAGTCTTTTAAATAATTTCCACAATTATTAAATATTTTTCTCACAATTAAACATCACCAAAATAATTATCAAATAATTCTAAAAATTAAATAATAACCTTAATTAATTATTAATCCGAAAATAAATAATTAAACCAATTCAAATAACCACTTAACTCAAATTAAATCATTAAACCGAATTAATCAGATAATTTCAAACATAATTCGATTTAAACCATATAACCAACCCGAAGCAGCTATCGGTGTCGATCGACACCCACGACCTTAGTGTCTATCGACACCCGATTCACAGGGTGAAGCCAAATGCTACTAAACAGTGCGACAAACACAGAAACAAGGTACAATCAACACTCAAACACGATTAAATTCACATATCAACACGAAAATCACCACATCACTCAAAAACAACATTAAACTCATCAACCAATCAATACACAAACACAGATCTATAAATTCCGGACCAACAGTCACGCACTTACCTTGATATCGGATTGAAAATAGGAAAGGAAGATGAACAGCAATCAAACAACACCTAAAAGCTCCAAAATCTACAAAATCGCCTCTGGAACACTCGTCTCGAAAAACGAGCCTTTCCCAGTGGCTGCTCGACTTTTATTCGTGACACTTAAGGTTTTCTCTAAACCCAACTGGAATTAAATCGACTTAAATTGAACCAGGAATTCGCGAATTGGACCGGTGTCGACTGACACCACCTTTGGTGTCACTCGACACTAAAGAAAAACTCCACTTCTTTGGTTTATGGATGTTACACAAATAATCTTCATTGCTTTCTTTAACTTTCAAAAACATGATTTTTTATTCTAAATTAGAGAAAGTGAAAAAAGATAAAATCACAAAATTAAATTTTGAAAGTTATAGCTTATTATATATAGTTTGATAAGACAAATATTATGGTAAATATGCATTTTTCTTTATTTTTCTTAGAATATGGCATGCTAAAATATATTGTTTCCTTTTTCCGTTGAAATGTGGATGATGGTCTTTTTTCTTTCTTTTTTTTAAAAAAAAAAAAAATTTAATTAGGTTTTTTCCCTTTTATTTTCCAACATAAATGTCATCAGAATCTGAATATGATCAAAATTAAAAATCACACATACCGCGATCATATGAATTATAATTATACAACATGTAGCAATCACGTCGTGTGCATTCACCTTTATATAATAAGATAGAAAAAGTCTATTACCATAGAAAATATACATAGAAAATATATAATATGTTACTAAACTTTTCATCAATTAACAGAAGCTCAACTCTCATAAAGGTCTTATTTTCTTTAGTATTTATAGCTTCCCACTTTCGAATAACATGTACTATATAGTACGACAATAATTTTGATTTCGACCAATTAACTTAGAGTCAAATAATCTCCATTGTTTTCTTGAACTTTCAAAGATATGATTTTTAAATTAGAAAAAGAGACTCAAAGAGCTTTGATGAATTTGATTTAATGAGTTTGTGAATGAGAAAAAAAAAGACTATACCCTAACTCTCTTTTTATAGGGGTTTACGTAAACCTATTCCATAGTTATAGAATTTTATTTAGTATATTATTAAAATTAATTTACGTAATCTATTCCATGTACTTATAGGATTATATTTAATATGTTATTAAGATTTTTTAATTGAATCATATGTGTTTGGATAATATAAATTTGATGAATAAGAAACTTTTTTCTGTTAGGATAAGACAAATATAATTTTATTAGTTTTTACCATAATAGATTAAATATTCATTTTTCTAACATTTTTTTATTTAATATGTATTTCGATAATATAATTTTAATGAATATGAAATCTTTTTCGGTTAGGATATGAAAAAAATAAAAATAAAAATCATTTTACTATAATGGATTAAATTTTCCTATTTCTAACAATTTTTAAATTAATATTTTTTCTTTTATTTTTCAAGACACATGTCACGATGTTAACAGGTATAAAATTAAAAGTGACACATGTCACGATCATGTGAATTATAAAAATCTTATAAGTCGCGCGCATCCAACAAAAAATTGTGTAACTCCTAAAATAAGAAAACAAAATGAATCTGGCTACTTCATATATGTTAGTTGTCGGAGATTCATAGATTGTTGGATTCGAAGGTGGAGGTAGCAAGCTCGCAAGCTCGTTTCCTGAGTTGGCCCATCTTGAACTATGAAACCCATAATAATTCCGTACGGTAAATGTGCATCCATGTGACAATGGAACATCCATGTACCTGCAAATATATATATAACATCAAATTTTCAAATTACATGTGGTTTATATGATTTTTTTTTTTTTTTTGTATTTTTTGGCGAAAACTAGAATATTTCTTACCAGAGGATTGTTAGCGATAAATCTGATGACAATCCATCCACCTGGTGTACCACCGACGGTGTTTCACATTTGCGGGTTAACCACTGGTCCATCGGGAATCTGCCTTCAAGTTATTCTTCCAAAATGACCCTATCCCTAAATCTTCATTCACAAAGACTTCAACTACAAGTGTTCACTATATAGTTTTTGGCTTTTTGCAAGTTACAAATTCAGTGATCACAAATAGCTTGTCCATAGAAGATGGTTTATTTGGATGTAACCATTTTTGCGCACTTTATTCTATTACATTTTGAGTTCTCTATTGCACTTAATTACTCCATGCAAGGGTGTATGGGTCTATTCTCGTATGTACTTTCACTACGATTGTAATATATATATAACTCATCAAGTGATTTTGAAAGTTTCCTTCAACCAATAAATTGGGGGTTTCTTTGTTCAAATGTTTTCTTAGTAGCTCATCAACTGGGGGTTCTCGGTAATTATGAGAAATTCCATCATCTAAACCCAAACAAAAGGATGATTTATCAAGAAAAATAAGACTTCACGGGCATAAAGTAACAAAAAAATACAATATTCAAATCCAAATACTGTAATTGACACGAACTCAAAACCAACGAACATTTTTTTCGAGATATTTACATTAATAAGGACTTTTTCACTTGTCAATTACAAATATAATGACTTATTGAATGTGACTGACTTATGTGCTATGAATTTTCACCAGTCATTAACCATTATTTCCCATTCTCTCTCCTCACCTCCCCTCACTCACTTCTTCCAACTCATGTGATGATTTGTTTTCTGTCTCATTGAATTTTGGCCACAAAACTTACAATTTTTCTGCAAATTGTCCTTTTTGCAAACTGTCTCTTCTCCTCCCCTCTTAAATTTATGCATCCATACAAACCCATCCACACAGAAGCATCCATACAAACCAATTTAACTTAAGGCTTGAAGAATGAGACTCCTTGAAGAACTAATACAACTTCATCCAAACAAAACCATCCATAATTACAATATAGATGGAGGATTGGTCTAATTCGTTCTCTTGCTTTCACCAAGGAACCCATCTACACAATAGCATCCATACAAACTCATCCACAGAAAAGCATCCATAAGAAACCAATTTAACTTATCACTTGAAGAACGAGACTCCTTGAGAAACTAGTACAACTTTATCCAAACAAAACCATCCATAATTGCAATATGGACACTACAGAAAAAATAAGTATCCTTAGCGTCCGAAAAACGCTATGTAATGATTTTATAGCCTTTAGTTAAACGATGTATCATCGCCCGCGATAATAGATCAGAGACTTTAGATAGCGGTTTTTTATATTGCTATCGTATGATCATTTAATATAGCGTTTTCTACCTCATATTGTATATTCTACAATAGCACATAATTTTTGTTATTATTGTTATTCAGAACAATTTGATTTTTAATTCTCGATTTCAAATTTTGAATTTTGGGTTTTATATTTTGAATTCCGAAATTCTCGATTTCAAATTTTGAATTTTGGGTTTTATATTTTGAATTCCGAAAGCTCTAATTATAATTTACAAAAACAAAATTAATTATTTAATAATAATAGAAATTTACAAAGATATGTTTTTGTCATGCTAAATACACTAAGTTACTATATCTCATTTCATGAACAAATATATATTCAACAACAATGATAATTTTTTATATACTCAATTAATCCCTTGTGTATCAATGTCGCCAAGCCATAAAGTCTTCGGGTAAGTGAGATTCAATCGTAGCAGGAACTTCAACTCCTAAATCCTTGTACAAGATTCTTGCAAATTCCTCAAGAGTACACTCCAAACTGTTAAGGTCCTGAAAATGGCCAAGTCAAGTAACATGTCAGTAAGAATACACAAATCATGGTTGAAACTATTCATGATCACAATGTATAGTAAACTCGGAAATCAAGCGACTCAAGCGTGTTCATCTTTAGCTCTGCGTTCAATGGAGATCTCACGGTATTGAAAATCCTGTCTCAAGCTGCAAAGGAGAATGTACTTTTACATAAATGATAAGACTTTGAGTGAAAGGGAAGGTTTTGTAATGAAGAAGAGAGATTGTTTTACCTTCTTTAGGCTGTTTTTCTGGCAGAGTGCAGCGAACATTGCTCCATGGATGTCGAATTTATGAAGCTTGGGATGGTTATTGAAGAACTCGATAAAATCAATCTCAGGGAAAGGGATGAGAGAGTCATTGGCTGTGAATTCCACCTTCATACAGAGATGCTTCACGTCTCTTACTTGATGCAACATTATTGATATCGCATCCCAACACCATTGCACGCCTCAAGCGATGAAAGGTTACGGAAATCTACCATGTGAACTCTCCATGTAAGAAATTAGAGACCAAAGTAAGAATAAATCACATCTACAGATGTTAAATGGAACCAAACAAGTTAAAAACTCAAGACTTGTTATGTTTACCAGCAATGTTAGCGATGGATAGGCACTTTAAGAATATGGTTTCAGGGACACCAATCGTGCAGCTATCAATTTGGAAATAATGTATTGAAGGATCGCATCAGGAAGAGAGTCTATTTCCGCTGAGACATTTCATCGAACAGTTGGCAGTCAGCTAATAAACATAACGATTCATACACAAATCCTCACAAACACAATAAGTATTCATCCTAATAATTGACATTGTAGATCAATGAATATAAAATCTCAAATTCTTCCAGAGAATAAGCAAAAGCTAAATAAGCAAAAGCTTCTTTAATACCATAAGATTGCTTCAGATCCAACTCTTCCACGAGACATTAGTTTGCAGATTCGGAAACGAACCGACCACACTATATAACACAAGAGAAGTCTCATAATCAGCCAAACAAATTAGGAAAATTTTAACTATGTTTATTCACAAACAGGATTCTCGATTTTAAACGAAATTAAGACAAATTCGAAGAGTGAGAAAAAGATCGAAAGAAGAGAGAAATGGGGAGAGAAAGACAGTGAGAGCGAGGATTAGAGAATGAGAGATCGAGGGACAATGAAAGAAGAGGAAAAGGGCCGGAAAAAAAAGATCGAGAGAGTGAGATTAAGGGGGGTGTATTGGAATGAAGATTTTAAAGATTTTAGGTGATTTTGAAGTTTTTTTCAAATCAAGTGTTATTCAATTAAGGATTTCTAAATTTCTCTTCAAATCCGGTGTTATTAAATCTGGAGTTTCTCTAAAATCATTCAAAATCACTTACATTATCCTGTTATTAAATCAATCATTTGTAAATCTTAAATCAAATCTACTGTTATTCAAAACTAAACAATTATTTGGAGAAAAACTTGTCACAAGTTTTTTAGGAGATTTGATACTTATTTTGGGTCAAGAATATGACTAACCAAAATCACACCTCCACAGGTATGATTTGGAGAAGCTTTTGAAAACAAAATATATATAAAAAAAAAAGACATCGAAGCATTGCTCGTTTCCAAGCAGACATCGAGAACCGAATCATTTCAAAAGACAACTACAGCCGATTTGCCCCTGACTCCAGAGCTTGGAAGAACGATTCAGTGCCCCCAATTTGTCAGGGATCCGAAAGAAGCTTTGGCGGTGAAACCCGTCGCCCTTCCGCCACCTAAGTTTGACGATGAACTCGACGGTGACTAAATTGCAGCCGCTGTGCCCCAGAAACCAGTGGAGAGTTCCGGCAGATTCGCAGCAGAATCCGATTGAGGATTTTGAGCAGATCGGAGACGAAAAGCTTAATGGAAACAATGTTCAGTTTGATGTACCTCCTAAACAATCGGAGGCTCAATTAAAGTATAAGAAAAGGTAAAACTGGAGTTTAAACAAATTTTACTCAAAGCCTCAACTTCTTTTGATGGTGTTACTCAAGGCCACTGCCACTTATACCAACCCAGGTTGTTGGTGAGGTTCGGACACCCTACCTCACCCTTTAAGTAGCCTTCCATCCAGGAAACTACCACCAATTGACATGCAGATCAATTGGTGGTAGCTTCCTGGATGGAAGGCTATTTAAAGGGTGAGGACAGGGGTTCGAGACTCACCAACAACCTGGGTTGGTATAGTGGCAGTGGCCTTATACACCAGAGGGGTTGGGGTGTATTGGGCTGTAGCCCTAATAGTGCCGGGCCGGCGGTGAGCCGGTGGGCCGGGCTGTTACACTAACAGTGGAGACAAGAATATTATCAACTTTAAAAAGAGAGCTTGGATCTACGAAAACCTATAAACAATATAAAAACAGGATGAAGATCTTGAGGAGTAAGTACCAAAGCTTGGCAGAT
>OVBJ01002876.1:0-14925 GCA_900406535.1 Noccaea bulbosa
CCTCAATTGCTACAAAACAAATCCAAATCAACACACACCTGATGTTTCACTCGATTATGTGAATGGTGGAGTAGCAGCAGACGAAAACAGAGCTCTGCAGAAGGAGGAGTGAGCTTTTTACGGTGACAGCGGATGGAAGAAGAAAAAGAAAGGGAGAAGCGTGGAATGTCGTGATCGGCATATATCTATTTTCTTTGCCCAAAAAAATTAATATACATATCTATTTTATTTTAATTAATTAAGGGGTTAATTAGGATTGATGGCAAAATTGGATTAATAACTTAAAAACAGTAATTGGAAAAAGTTTAGCAAAAAATGTGTAATGGGACAAAGAGTATTTCATTTCTGTATATTTTGCCAAATTTCCCAATAAATTATTTATTTAGTTTTCAAATGAGCCCAAAGCAATAGGTGTTATCAATATAGATTTTAGATATTGAAAATATATTATTCTTTAACTTTTTTTTTTTTTGTTAAAGATTATTCATTAACTTTTACCATTCAGATCCTTAATATTCGTTTGTACTCTTAATTTTTTATTTTATTTACTACTCTTAATATTCAGTATGTACTTCACTTAATAGGTAATTGTAAGTTGAAAAATAAGACTTGATCACTTCCTGAATCAAAATGGTTTAGTTATTCGGCATTGTGATTCGGATTTCAAACTGAATGGGATTCAAAATGTCTCTCTCCGGGTGTGATAAAAAAAAAACAAAAAAAATACTCAATCCTAAAAGAAAGTCTTTTTTTTTTTTTTTTTTTTTCGCAAATGGTCCTCAAAAAAAAANGAAAGTCTATATATACTCAAACTATCTCTCTCTATTTCTCAAGATATTCTCTTTCTTATTAACTCTCTCTTTCCCTCATGGCTTGTTCTTACGTATTATCACCGAATGCAACCAAACTCAATCTCTCCTTCGCTCCGTCCGATCTTGATGCTCCTTCGCCGACATCTTCCGTTAGTTTCACCAACAATAAACCAAGACGCCGTAAACTCCCTACAAACTCCGTCACAGACTCGCCGGCCATATTGAATTTCCCAAATTACCCTTCTCCAAACCCCATAATTCCTGAGAAGGACACTTCTCATTGGAACCCTCTTCAACGCGCCGCCTCCGCCGCTTTCGACTTCGCCGAGGCCGCATTGCTTTCGCGTGAGCGTTCTCAGCCTCTCCCTAAAACCGTAGATCCTCGCCATCAAATCTCCGGTAACTACGCTCCAGTGCCGGAGCAATCCGTTAAATCGTCTCTCTCCGTCACCGGAAATATCCCTGACTGCATTGACGGAGTTTACCTCCGTAACGGCGCAAATCCACTCTTCGAGCCGGTCTCTGGCCATCATCTATTCGACGGAGACGGAATGGTTCACGCCGTAAAAATCAATAACGGCAACGCGAGTTACTCGTGCCGGTTTACGGAAACCGAGAGATTGGTTCAGGAGAAACGACTCGGATCTCCGATTTTCCCTAAAGCTATAGGCGAGCTACACGGCCACTCCGGAATCGCTCGGTTAATGCTATTCTACGCACGTGGTTTATTCGGATTATTATATCACCGTAACGGAACCGGAGTCGCTAACGCCGGTTTGGTTTACTTCCACGACCGGTTATTAGCGATGTCTGAAGATGATCTCCCTTACCAGGTGCGTGTCACCGACAATGGCGATCTCGAGACTGTCGGGAGATTCGATTTCGACGGACAATTAAATTCCGCAATGATCGCTCACCCGAAAGTCGACCCAGTAACGAAGGAGCTATTCGCGTTGAGCTACGACGTCGTTAAGAAACCGTACCTGAAATACTTCAGATTCTCGCCGGAAGGGGAGAAATCGCCGGACGTTGAGATTCCCCTAGCGAGTCCAACGATGATGCATGATTTCGCGATCACAGAGAATTTCGTTGTGATTCCGGATCAACAAGTGGTTTTTAAGCTCTCCGACATGTTTCTCGGGAAATCTCCGGTTAAATACGACGGAGAGAAAGTTTCCCGGTTCGGAATTTTGCCCAGAAACGCTAAAGACGCGTCGGAAATGATCTGGGTAGAGTCGCCGGAGACTTTCTGTTTCCATCTATGGAACGCTTGGGAGTCGCCTGAGACCGAGGAGGTTGTGGTGATCGGGTCTTGTATGACTCCGGCGGATTCGATCTTCAACGAGTGTGATGAGCAGCTCAACAGTGTTTTGTCTGAAATCCGGTTAAATCTTAAAACTGGAAAATCCACACGCCAAACTATAATTCCCGGTTCGGCTCAAATGAATCTCGAAGCTGGTATGGTAAACCGAAACCTTCTCGGGAGGAAAACCCGGTACGCGTACCTAGCGATAGCCGAACCGTGGCCGAAAGTGTCAGGATTCGCTAAAGTGGATCTTTCGACCGGAGAAGTTAAAAATCATTTTTACGGATGTGAAAAATACGGTGGTGAACCTTTTTTCTTACCCAGAGGGTTAGAATTTGACGGAGAAGATGACGGTTACATCATATCATTTGTTCACGACGAGGAGAGTTGGAAATCGGAGCTCCAGATTGTTAACGCCGTTACATTGGAACTGGAAGCAACCGTTAAATTGCCGTCAAGAGTACCGTATGGTTTCCACGGCACGTTCGTGAATTCAGCTGATATGTTAAACCAGGCTTAGTATGAAGCAAACTGAAACCGGTTACGATTGGTTTATTGTGCATAGGCAGATTATTTTTTATTTTTTTTGGGTTAGAATTTTTTTTTTTTTTTTTTTTTGTAAAAAAAAANAAATACTCTACATCATAGATTATTTTATTTAGCGGAGCGGTGGAAGCCAGCTTGAAGCTTGTGTAAGTAGAAGTTTTGCGGCGGGCTCAGCTGGTTTATGTTGCATTTTTTTTTATGCTTGTGTATTAATTAAAATTTATGATTTTGTTAATTAATTAATGAACTATCGATACCTTTTCCTGTAAATACTGTAAAATCTTTGATAGATGTCTTAATTTGAGCAGAAATATTGTTTATACCAGTCTTTCGTGTTCAATGGAGATAATAATAAAACTCTAATGTTAGAAGGTTCTTGTTGGTGATAATACTTTGAGACCTTTTATAGTTTCTAAACTTATCATAATTTTTATTTAACTAATCATATTTTTATGATTGTGTCTTTTTAAAAAAAATTGTATTTTTTCATTTTTTTTTTTCATTTTCATTTTTATTATTTTCTCAAAATCTCATTTTTGACACTTTTCATTCTCTCTTTCAATAACCATTTTTTCAGTGTTTGGTTCATATATTGGAAAAAAAATTAAATCTAAACTTTCGAAAGTTTCAAACAAAAACTTATGTTTTAATTAGTTATTTATAGTATAAATATATTTAATCAGTTATTTTTTGAAATGGGGTCAATCAGTTCATTTGATTCACTTGTTTTACTGTATTTAATGAGTTTTATCCGGTTTAAATTTTTTAAGTTTAACCGACTTTATATCGAGTTTATAATTAATTGAAATTGGTCGAATTACGAAGTCGGTTTAGTTTTCAAAACACTGGCATTTACCAAACATAGACCAATATTTACACTGCCAAATGAACATTCCGTGGTCAATGGGACCCTCAAAACAAAAATCATTAATGTAGATTAAGCAGATTGTGGCAAAAACTACCAATACACATAACGACTTGGAGAGTAAGGCAATCGAAATTGTTGTCTCTGTGCGGGGACAGTTTGTGCCGACCATTGTGTGTATGAGTAAGGACCACAACTCATTGGTTACCTTTTTGTTTATTAGATGAACTTTCACATGTCACACTCCAAAATATTGTTTCCCCTTTTCGCCTGCTCTCTCTATTTCATACCCCCTTTATTTTGTTTTAATTATTGTTCTAGGTTTAACTTTTTTTGTTTTGTTTTAGTTGTCATTTTGTTTTTTCAATATAAATTTATAATTTTTTTTTTCTCTTATTAATTATCCATATCAAACAAAACAATATATTAAATAAAGATTATGTTCTAAAAATCGGCGGTTTCACCGATTAATCGGTCGAAAAATCGTGCTACGGCGGACCACCGAGGAGATTAACGGAAATCAGAGGAAAACTCATAAATTTTGAATTTTTTTTTGTTATTTTGTTAGTTTGAAGTTAATAATATGTGTAAGATCTATAAGTTTTTAGTTAAATATATAAAGAAAATAGAAAATACTATTAAAATAATGAAAATTTTGATGAGGGGTGTGTTTTTTAGATGGAGCATGGAAAGAAGAAGACGAAGAAACATTTACGAAAATAACCATCATGAAAATCAGAAAAAACTTAACAGATGCATTCTAGTGTACTTGAACTATTGACATTGTTATTAGCTCCTTAACCACTGAACCAACCTGTGTTTTTATATTTTCTGTACTACAATATCTATATATACCTACAATAAAATAAATATGATATTTTTGATTTTTTATAATAGATGTGAATTAGGAAAAAAATAATATATATTCTTTTAGAATATGAATATCATAAATGTATAATTTATATAGTTATATATATGAAAATATTTTTAAAATATACAAATATGGTAAAATTTCTGTTCCGATTAATCCCTGATTTAATTTTGATTTTTAAAAAATTATTAATCCCGACTCAACCGCCCGATTAGCGATTACCGATTTTTTGAACACATAATAAAGGTAAAACAGAAATTTATTTAGTTTCTTAATCTGCGTACAAAAAAATTCAGAACAACAAATAAAAAGAAATGGATGGACAATGGAGAAATATATGATGTTTTTGTCATTTTTTGGTTTATTTTATTTAATATTTTAAAATTTTATGCAAAATTAAATATATTTTTGTTCTTTATTTACTCTTTATGTTATGCAGATTTTTTTTGTAATGGGTTTTAGAGTTGATGATAAAATATGTTTTATTTTAAAAAATTAAAATATTAAATGAGTTTTTAATTTATATATATATATATATAATGAAACATATGGATTAATTAAAAAACAAAAAAAATAAATTGTTCCGTTACTAGCACTTCATTACAAACAAATGTGATTTTGGAAGTTGGGATAGTTTTTTGTTTCTTTTTTTTATAAAACCCAATCACTTAACTGTATGGTTTATCTTTCCTTTTTTTTATATAATCATGGAATCTTAAAAGTTTTCTAACCCCAAAGACTAATTTCACGAAGTCTTGCATCTGATTACACATAATCCTAACTTAAAAGATACAGCTAGATAGCCAATCAGAATCGAATACATGTGGGAGAATTTACAGCTGTGAGACCTTTAACCAGTGTTTTTAAAACCAGACGGATATCGAACCGGATGTGTCTTTGGATCATGGTTCAACTTGGTCTGATCGGTTGGAACGGATTTTCTAAATTTTTAATAATAAATATATTCAAATAGTGAATATAGAAAATATTATTTTGTAAAAGTTTTAAAAATAAAATATAAATAAAAATTCAGAAAAATTTATGAATATGAAATATTGTGGTTCTATAAATGAAAAATATCATGATAAAAGTATTTAAAAATCAAAGTTGAAATTAAAAAAATATGTTTTAAGAGTAATTATTCATCATTTTAAAAGTATTATTCAGTAATTATATTTTATAACTTATCATAGTTAAATAACAATATAATTTTTGTAGAGTTTTAAGATAAAATTCTAAAAATTAGTGCATAAATATAAAATTTGGGTTTTTTAATTGACCCAATCCGGCTGGATTTTGGGTTTTTGTCGGGTTTTAATTAATTTTTTTGGACCAACTACAATGTTGAGTTTTTATGAAAATTAATTCGGGTTAGCCAACGGTTCACGTTTGAACTGGTCCAACTGACCGTGGGTCGAATCAATTTTTTAATCACTGCCTTTAAGTCTTTAACCAACCAATACAGATTAATTGTTTATTTTTTCTCTACTGTTTGTTAAAAAAGTTACTGATGTTGATGCAAGGAGATATATTTTTTCTTGTTAAAGTGATGCAACAAATTATTATTTTATAAAAAAACCTAGTTCCGTAGTACACAACATATGGTTCAACTTCGTAGCATCTATTTAAATCAAATTTGCCTAAACTAAATACTGTGGCGTAGTAAAGAAAAACAAAGTTGGGATAGTTTTTTTTTTTCTTTCATAAAACCCCAATCACTTAACTGTATGGCTTATTTTTTTTTTTTTTTATCTTTTGTGAGTTACAACAATAAAGAAATTAACTCATATGGGAGAAGGTGGAGTCGAATCAGATAAGATGGTAACAGAAATGTAAGGTAACCACTGGTCCATTTGCTCTTTTCCTATATAATTTATTTTTTTTCTTTAGTTTTTTCTTTAAAAAGTTACTGATGTTGATGCAACCAGATACTGAGTTCAAATCTTTCAATCGGAAATCTGAACTAACGAAATTAATATCTGGCCGAACGCCTGACACCTTTCAATCGGAAATCTGAACCAATTGGTCAAAGTTTGCGTCGTGCCCCTTACTAACGAAATGGATTCGTAGCTTCACAACTTGGGAATTAAGGGAGCATACAATTTGCTGTTAATTCAATGCTCTGTTTTGAAACTTCGCCATTTTCCAAAAAGAAAACGCTGTCCATATGACTTAGATTGTACTCACTCTGTTCCAGAATATATGATGTTTTAAAGTTTTCACACAAATTAAAAAACATTTATTGTTTAACAATTAATACATATTTCTCTTACCTAAACTATTTTTTAATAAATATTAACCAATAGAAATTCAAAAATTTACTTACTTTTAATTAATAGGTCTTGAAATTCGTAATTTGTTGGCATTAATGAATAAAAAGTATTTTAAAATTCTAAAACATCTTATATTTTAGAACAAAGAAAATTTCTAAAACATCATATATTCAGGAACGGAGGGAGTATTATTTTGTTTTTGGGTCTTTGGTCGACCAATTAATTATCTAGATATATATTACTATTCGGTTTGATTATACTCTCTATTTTTTTAAAAGAATAAATTTTTAAAGTTCTCACACATATTAAGAAAAAAAAAATCAATTTATGTTGCATTATTTTTTTGTGATTAACAATTTTCCATGATGTTTAACCAATGATAATTTAATAATTTCAATTAGTTTTTTTTACAGTTACAATTAGTCATTACTAGTTAATAAAAAACACATTGAAAACTGAGAAAATTCATTTTTCAGAAAGAAAAAAAAAACTAGAGAAAATTCTACGTGAAAAAACAGAAAGAGTATTAGTTAATGAGCTTTTTTGAACAAAAAATTGAATTATTTAATGAGCTTGATTACATCAAATCTCGAACTTGTGTGAATCAATTGATCACAGCGGTAATATGCCAAAATGACGTTTCACAGATTAAGTCTGAAAAAAGTATATATATTTTGCAACTCCAAAATATATATACAATGATGAATGTATAGCATCAATTTTCTGTTTAAAAATATACGTTTTGATTAGTTCTTGATTATACCGTGTTTTCTTCATATTCCACCGTATTGATTAATTTCCACGTTCAACATTGTTTTTAAAAATTTATGTATTTTGTTACTATTACTTAAAATTATATAGAGTGTCACTGTTAAAACTAAACGTAAACTAGAATTTAAAAAAAAAAAAAAAATTACCGTGATCCGTGGAGCTTCTCTTTGACGATATATAGAAAGTTAGAAACGGTGAAAAAGTAGCAATCCGTGGCGTTTCAATTTTGATTGGATCAACTCATGGGATTGTCAAATGATATTTAGGAGTTGGATCAACTCACTCATGCAGTAAACATATTTTCTGACGTAAGTCACATACTTCATGGAGAGTACGTATGTTGTTGCACCATGTGTATATATATTAATATTTGTGTTTGTATATATTCTCACAATCTCACAAAAATATAATGACTTATAGATTTTAATTAGTAGTACATATATATGTTCTGGATGTTTCAGATAAAATTGACACGGTTCCAATCGACATAATTATGTTTAAACATATCGCCAGGGCCTAGGAATTTTGAAGCTGTAAACAAAAAACAAAAACTTATTTAAATATATTATAAAAAATTAGTATGGCGGTTATTACAAATTTTAAAATAAAACCAAATAGTGAAAAAATAAAAGAATGTTTTTTTTTTTCAACAATAAAAGAATGTTTTAAACAGTTCTCTGGCCAATATATGAATTTTTATATAAAAACATGTAATATTTTTTTTTTGAACAACTTAAAAACATGTAATCTAAAATATAATTTTCATCAAAAAAATGAAAGAATAGACAAATAAGAAGTTGGAACTTGGAAGGAAGAGAAACAAAATAACTAATAACTGTAAAAATACACCACCAATGAGTTTGAAGGATCGTTGTATTTGAAGGAAAGTCAACGATCATTTCAAATATCCCATTCATAAAAAAATTTAATAAGTGTAAAACATAATTCAATTTCGAATAACTACTATAAAACGTCATATAAGTTTTTTTTTTTTTTTACAACAGCGTCATATAAGTTCATACTTGAATGAAATTGGTTATTAACCTAAACTTATGAACTAGTTTTCAATAAATAAGAACAGTTAAGTTAACTCATTATCGCTTCCTGGCTCTGTTGTTTCAGGCCAGTCCATATTTCTTGGCAGATGAGTGTCTCCTTCTTTGACTGCCTCAATCTATTTTATTATTAGTAAATATTTATAATAAAATATAAAAACTCATAGTTATGTAAATTAGGGTCGTTGTGTTTGAAGGAAAAGTCAACTAGGGAGTGTTTTTTTTGTGTTGGTAGCGTCAGCTTTCTCCGCAATTTCATGGACTTGTGGTGGTCACTCTTCTTTTAATTACCAGTATTTCGGTTTCATATATCTAAGAAATTTTTAATATAAAATTTATTATATGAAACCAAATTGGCTGATAGATATTATTAAAAAAAAAATCTTATAATATGATCAGTGAAGCTGTGTTATATAAACTTTAGGAGAACAACTGATCACATTTAAGGTTTTTACAACCCAAAAAATAAATTAGAAACTTTAACCGTGAACATATCGATAATATTCATAGAATAATATTTTTTTGAGGTTTTCCATAATACTTTCTCTGTTTTCAGAAGGAAAATTTTGTAAACTTTTCACACATATTAAAAAAATATATTAAAACTTAATTATAAATGTATTATTTTAATGTGATTAACAATTTTCAATAATTTTTAACCAATCACAATTCAATTCATCATTATTAAGTAATCGAAAAAATCATTTTTTATTTATAAAGATAAAAAAAAAAAATCATTTAAAAACAAATAGTCTTTTTTCCAGAAAGTTTTTCTTTTGAAAACAGAGGGATATAAAATATTGATAGCATTAGTGAAAAATAATTACGAGGTTAAGAATGAGATCCATAAAATTGATTGTGGAGCAAACAAATGTCATTGAGCAATGCAAAAATGAAAACGAGAATGTCTCATGCATGCATTGCATATATACATAAGAATAAGACTACATTCATCACCGGACAGGTAAACAACAGTTAGATATATATTATCAAACTAAATAAATAACATAACAGATTACAGAATTCTGTCTGCGGATGTAAACGTGTCAAAGCAATGTCAGTACACGTGTTATAAAACGTGTCAACAGTTTGTTCGACCTCATGGTCCATAGAGTTTTCTACACTGAACCTGGACTAAGAGAACTATAGGTCTATGTAAGTACGAACTCATATGATACTTTGTTTGCCTCTTCGAACTATTGTGGCTCTATAGCATTATTTATTATTTTTTTTTTTTGATAAAGCATTTCTTTATATTATTATCGCTATATATAATAATAGTAATTAATTGTATTTGAATGAAATCTTTGTCTCTTTGTAAGTTTAGAGGACACATGGAATGGAAGTGATTCGCCACGACAGAGGAGAAGCAACTAATGAATCTAGACTTCCAATGTCCTGGGAACTTGGGTTTCTCCTGGATCAACACGACAATTTATAAAATCATCTCCGATGATTTATGCCATATCCCTTATCTATCTATATAAATACAATTAAACCTCCTATTTTTTTAGACTATCACCTCAGCAAATAGCCTCAGCAAATAGCACCTCTAAAAAATTAATACATTATCATATTATTTATTAATTTTTAAATTATTTAATTAATTTATTATGTTTTTATTATTAATCTTAATTTTTAAAATAACTAATCTATCATACATTAATAGATTAAACTAAAATTTAAAAAGACACATTTTATAAAAGATAATCTATATATTTATCCATTTTAAAAAACTATAATTTCATAATTTTAGTTATAGACTTTTATTTATACAAATTTATCAAAAAAAATATTTACCTCAAATGGGTAAAGTAAAAATACGAATGATAAATAGGATAAGACAAAGTGGAACAAGAAATAATGAGATAGAACGGAAAGGAACGGGAGACGAAATGATGAAATGGGATGAAACGGGACATAACGGGACATGACGGAAGGAACGAGACAGGACGAGACGGATTGGGAAAGGATAGAACGGAATCGAATACGAAAGAACAGAAACGAGTCTTATTCCTACAATTTTTATTTAATTACTAAGCATATGATATTTTGAAATACAAAAACTTGATATCTTCAAATTTTCTTTTAAACATGTTAGTAATACCGATGTAAAATTCTGCGCGAAACGCAGATCATCTCCTAGTATATTAAAAGAAAATGCATTGCTGATGTGTTATCACCAGAATTCTAAAATAAGGTTTAGTTTGACTTTAATTTGATTAGAGAATAAATTATATCAATATTTATACATAATTCAGCATTTAATTATGAAGAAATTATTATTTCTTTCCATTTCTTACAAATATACCATATCCCTTATATATTAAAAGAGAATCATTTTTTAAAAACAACCTTAACTTCATGTGTTAATAACAAAATTGCCATGCTGATGTGTCATCACATGGTTCACTCTCAAAGCCCTTTTTAGTTTAGACAAATCTTACTAGAGAATTACATAATATGCCATTGTATAGTATGTCTAGAAAATCTTTCTTAATTAACAATTACGAAAATAATAAGTAAATAAGGAAG
Organism: Noccaea bulbosa; assembly: GCA_900406535.1. Lineage (NCBI taxonomy): Eukaryota > Viridiplantae > Streptophyta > Magnoliopsida > Brassicales > Brassicaceae > Noccaea > Noccaea bulbosa. The sequence continues at coordinate 11,035 of OVBJ01002876.1, forward strand.
ATATGAGATTCAATTTAATTCTATCATTATATATCTCTTTTCATCTTTGTATAACTTTATTTTATAAAATAATTTAATCACAATATAAAAAAAAATCTAATGAAAAAAAATCTAAAACTTTTTCTGTATATGCTATGATTTGAATTTTTAAAAACAATAATAATCACTAAAACTGTTAAAATTTTCATATTGGATGCAATATTGTGTGGAGTTGTAAAAATATACAAAAGTTAAATATACAATAATAATCATTTAGTAGGTAACCAAATGTAAATGATTTTTTATATTCGATTTAATATGATTTTTAATTAAACTGTATAATTAAATAGAATAAAACAGTTTTTTATAAATATTTTATTTTGGTCAAAATTTTGAATATTACTCCATCTGTTTTAACTTTTAATACAAAATTAATTATATTTTTGTCATTTTTACAATTTGGATCATGCAGATTGTTTTCTTATCGGTTAAATTGTTTTAAAATTATAATAAAACATGTTTAACTTTTGAAAGAAAAAAAATTGTTTTAATCCGTGTGCGCACATAAAACTTATTATCTTATTATATTGTAGTTATTTGAGTTTTATGTATCTTGATTAAATCATTCATATTAAACTTATGGCTACGGCTAAATCTTTAATTTTTTTTACTTTTTAAAAAAAAATGGTTTAAGATTTTTAATTTTCACACTATAAATAAAAACAAAAATCAAACGAAGGTAAAAATCCGTCGCAAAAATTTTGAAATAATTAAATAGACATCTTTTAATAAAATACAAATTCAGAAATCATCACCCCGTGCAGGGCGCGGGTCCAACCCTAGTTAATTATTACTTTTAAATACTATATTTTATTTTCTCATTTTTTGGCTGAAATAATTGTTATAAAAATAAATAAACTATCACATCATCAATATATTAATAAAATATAGATTTGTTTCTACACAAATTGTAATTTGAAATTTTTTTAAAAAATATCAATTAATCAAATGATGAAAATATGAGTTTTTCAAAATTTCATATTAGAAATAAAGATGTATGGATGATTCAGTAGAATATTAAAAAAATGATAAGAAACTATAAAAGTAAAAAACTTGATTTAATAAGAATCCAACTTTATAAGTATTTTGGTTTAATATGATTTTTTTAATGGAATTATACTTCTTCATTTTCAATTTGGGACTCTCAAGATATTTATTGTAACATCCGTAAACCAAAGAAGTAGAGTTTTTATTTGGTGTCGGTCGGTGTCGATCGACACCTGTTATGGTGAAATCAAACCGGAACTGTTAGAGCTGCAGCTTAGTACACCGCAATCCCTCTGATATATAAAACCACAGCCATTATATCAACCTAGGTTATTGGTGAGACTCGAACCTGAAACCTCACCCTTTAAGTAGCATTCCCTCAGGAAGCTACCACCAATTGACCTGCACTTTTTTGTAAGAGTCTGGGCTCACCACTATTTATAATATTTTGTTTTTATTAAATTTTAAATGTTTGATCAAATAAAAATTAATTAAATATTTAGAAATTTTGATCAATTATAATATAATATTTTAATTTTTAAAATTTCTGTATTTATAATATTTACATTTTGATAAAAATATTTATAATATTATAAATTTTTATCCAAATTAAACTATTTTAAATATTTTAATATATTGATATAATACTTTTAACTTTTTGACATCAAAATATTTTTAATATTATAGATATTATTTAGTTTAATTATATAATTCCATTAAAAAATCATATTAAACCAAAATACTTATAAAGTTGGATTCTTATTAAATCAAGTTTCTTACTTTTATAGTTTCTTATCATTTTTTTAATATTTTACTGAATCATCCATACATCTTTATTTCTAATATGAAACTTTGAAAAACTCATATTTTCATCATTTGATTAATTGATATTTTTAAAAAAATTTATAAGAGTATGAAGATTAATTAAAAAAGATTATATAATGACCACGTTAATAAGAAATCATAAGAGTATGAAGATTAATTTAATAAACATTCTAAAATATAAGTAATTTTAGTTTAATATAACAATATAATATATATACAAATAATATTTACATATTCAAACATTTTACACTCTGTGCGGAGTGATGGAGATATCAGTTACTCTAATGATAATGAAATATTAGGAGTAATAGTTTATGAAATTATTATATAACAAAGAAAATGATGTCAAACCATGATGATTTAATATAATCGTTTAATTGCAGTTGCATTACTAATAAACATTCTATTATTACTCATAAATATTATTATTTGAAAAAACTTATTAAATTACATTTTTAAAAAAAAAATTCAAATATTATTTAATAATATATTCCATAAATTTTTCACTCCGCGCAGGGCGCGGATCCAATCCTAGTCGTATTGTAAATGGCAAAAATATAATTGTTTTTTCCAACTTATTATTAATTGCTAAAACTATTTGATTTCTTTAAATTTTACAAAGTGAATCATATGTTTTTCTTTCTTGCAAAAACATCCACAATTATAATTTTTTTACAGTTTTAATATTCTAATATTAAAACATAATACATCACATTATGTTTTTATAGAAAACAAAGATTTTAATTTAATTACCTCCATTTGAATATTTTCCCATAAAATGATCAATTAAGTTTATTATATGGTTATGTTATTATATTTTTTATGAAATAAATATTATTTATATTTTGAAAGAGTATATGAGTATTATTTATTTATTTAAATAAATCTTGATCAAAATAATTAAACTGTTAATTAAAAGTATTTACAAATGGAAAGATTATTTTATAAATAAAATAGTTTAATGGCAAAATAGCATATTGCATAATTTAATGCCAAATATAGAAGCAAAAAATAGCATGATGCTATTTTGCAATAACATATGTAATAGGGTTGAAACAAATACTATGGCAGTTATGTCATATTTAGCATTGGAGATAGGAAAATAATATGTATCAAACAAAAGCTAAGATGCATTTTAATGATTCAAACAAATAATGTAACTAAATCGTGTTCCTCATTTTTCGAGTCATCAGTTGTTCGTCATATGGTTAGGAAATTTAACAAACACCATATTCTCATAATTCTAGTATAGTCTCTGATCTATACGAGAGCAAAAGCATTACAAATTACAATGTCTTTTGCTGAATTAAATATTTTACAATATATACTTTTCGTTAGTGTTTAATTTAACTGGCGATTATAAATTTGATGGAATGTAAAATATAATTCTCAGTCTGTTTTAAAGTTAAAAAAAAAAAAAAAAAAAAAAAAAAAAAAAAAAAATTNCATCTGCGCCCACGATATGATTATACTATAAAATTCTAGGCAGACAAACATCTAGACATACGTTGTTGACATAAAATTCTCATATGTTTGTAAAACAATATGTCAGAAAATATGACAACATGCAGAGAATAAAAAAGAAAGATACGAAAGATTTTTCAGTTTGGCTCTTGCAAGAAGGTCGGGCTACAGAGCTCTCGCTGCCTTCTATGAACGAAGAAGAGACACACATTTAACATTTTTTATTTTAAGCTAGGGTTTCATATATATGCACCAGCGATACGTGTAGGTTCTAAGGTCATACATATAAACACCCTTACTTTCAGTTGAATTTTTTAAAAATGAGTTTACTCGATTGAGTTATATATATGTGGCGCATGGGATGTGTTCTCGTGGCAGGAAATTAAATGTGTGGTCTCAAACTCAAATCATAATTCGCTATTATCAGTCTCCCCTGGTCTCACGTCTGTTCCCCATTTCCATCAAACTTTACGTAGATAAACTTTAGAGGGAATTGCCAAATATAGATCAAAACATGAATTTAATTAGGGGACTAGACCACAACAAAAATCAATTGCAAAACTAACCTCTTGTACA